>AVCM01001289.1:0-12186 GCA_000447165.1 Hammondia hammondi
TTGGAGAGCGTTAGCGGCATTGGTCTGTGAGTTTGGGGTTTTGAGAACTCTGTCTTGGAAGGTTGTAGAGAAGAGGAGGACTTCCTGCCTGCATAGGTTGAGAAAAAAATTATGCACTTTTTCGCGAACTCATCAGGCGGAAGGCTTCGCCGTGGGTCGGAAGCATACCCACGGCGCCGCAAAAGATTTTCTTCGCAAGAGGATCTAACGTAGCACATTGGAAGAGTTGTTGCAGAGAGAACTTCCGTGCATGCGTAGGGTGACTCGAGGGGGAAGACGTTTTCGGACTCCACATTGTGGAGCGAGTCACCTCCTGTGTGGGAGAGAAGTGCACGCTAATGTCTGTTCTTGGCTGAACAAGATCGCGTTGTGCTGACGCCTTCAAGGGTTTATCTGCACACGGCATGACGGCGCGTTCTGTTGCCTCCAAACTTTTTGAAGTCTTTTGTTCGGCGAAACAGATACAGAAACACGGTCGCTTCTTCGCTCCGCAGAAACGCACACTCAGCCTAGACACTTTCTCACTTCCGAGCGTTCTGATTTTTTTACGAGGGATGTCACCGGCATTTTCTCTCTCTTCTCTACGTTGCCTCGAAACCCCTTCTCATTCTCCTGTTGCCTCGACAAGCGCCTCGTCACCAGTGTCTCTGCTCCCTTTACCTCGTCCGTGACAGTTCGTCTTCTGCCTCTTTTTTTCTTCTTTCCTCTCTGTCGTTCCTCGAGAGCAACCACGGCAAACGACACGAGACAGCCTTCTACACAGCTGCGCTCTACGAGTTTTCGCACCTGCCTTTTCTGTGCCTTCGGAGGGTTGCTGAAAAAGGCAGCAGGCGTTCGGTTACTGAGCTCTAGCGCCAGACAAGGCTCTACGCAGGAACAGCACGGTTTCTACAGGCTTCTAGAAGACAGCCTTTCGTTCGTTTAGAGGCTCTTTTGCCGGAACTCGGCGTCAGCGGCATCTCTGTCGCAGCGTACCTACCCCGCATATCGCTAAACTCTGAGAGTTGAATCTTCCCGCGCTGTTGAGGTCGATACACAGATGCACGCACACAGCTTCGACAAAGGGCACACGGTCCACAGAGACGACTGTGCGTCCGCTATCTCGGCTATCTACGCTTCCCGCATGTTTGCGATGGCCTCGCAAAAGTTCGAGTCGACACACTGTGGAGACACAGCGAGACAGAGAACACGTTTCCCTCAACTCGCGCACGAGTTTGAACCCTTTCCAAAGATCCGTTTTGATCCTGTCTCGGTTCTGATGGTCACCCTACCAGACGCAGTCTCCCCCTTCCCGCGCCCACACAACCCTTGGTTCCAACGTGCCTGTGCAGCACCTTCATGCATGCACGCCAAGGGCCCCTGAGAGAGACACGCGTTGCTGCCCGCGAGTGGCCCTGCCGTCCATGGAGAGCACGCACAGAGCGAGGGAGAAAGACACCGAGGGAGAGGTAGAGCGCTCGATGGACACCGAAGAAAACACGTCGAAGGAATTGGGAAGAGCAGCAGCGTCGCACGCATGCACTTTGCACTTAGCAGCAGAATCCGCGTGACTTGGAGCTCTTGGAGATCTTCTTGGCAACCGCAGACGGGTCAGTCTCGGAGAGAGCCACGGGGGTGAAGCACGCAGCGGGGTTGAGCATGCCGTAGGGGTCGTAGTAGCAAGGGCCGCTGACGCTGGTAGGGCCATTGTAGAAAGAAGTGGTCAAAGGAATGGCGCCCGGCGCGCCTGGGTACTGGTACAGAGGCGTTTGGGGGTGGTTCATGCGCGGAGCCATTCCAGGAGTCACTGCCTGCATTGCGAGGGGAAACAGGGAAGAAATCAGAGACGACAATGTTTCTAGATGTCTTTTGCTACACTCACCCCAAGCTTTTCTCCAACTCCTTAAGTGGTACCCCTAAGGAAGAGGCTGAGGCGCGGAAAGAAGCCATTTCGGGTTTGTGCAGAGGGGTTGTGTGACATGAAGAAGCACGCACACACGGGAATTCAAGGACACGGAAGGACGCGGGACGCGCACGGACTTTGTCTCCCACTCTCTGCACGTAGTTCAGGTGTGCTACAAAGACGCGCGCGTCGAGGCGAGAAAACAGAGTAACAGCCGCACAGAGACTCCCTGGGAAACAGGCAAGCCCGCGTTTAGCTATTATCTCTCCTACTTCTACGATCGCACAGGAACTCCCCTTCGAACGCGACCGTGACCCTCCCTTGTAGAGCTCTACTCTCGTCGTATTCTCCGTGTTTTGTTCACACGAACTGGTTCTCGCCTCTGGTCTCGATTCTCCTCTTCTCTGTTGTCGCAGCGTATCAGTTAGGCACCAGCAAGAACACACCTGGGTTCTTCTCTCCAGTCCCTTCCCCGTGGGGCTCTTTTTTTGCCAGGAAGTTAAGGAAAGCGGGGACCGGAGAGCCCACTTTTGCACGTCTTCAACGACTCAAGAAAGTGTTCTATCTTCCTTCTTCTTCTGTTCCCTCTCTCTCACGTGTTCGGTTGTGATTCTTCACTCCATTCATCGTCCGAGAGTTCCCGCGTTTCCCCCTCCAAACCGGAACCGCACCCCCGGCCTCCCCTCCTGAACGATTCGCAGACCCTCACACATCGTCCAGAAACCGGCTACGCTCCCCGTCTCGGCCCTCCTGTCGCCTCCCTTGCTTGTTCCCTTTTTCCTCGTTGACCCTTAGCACAGAAAACAAAGTTCAGGGTATCCAACACACACACCCGAGCCGCTGCTATCACCGCAGTGCTGCTAGGAAGCCCCGTGATTTGACTCTGCGTTTCCCGTTTCTCACACACGCCAGCATCTGCCACGTATTTCTGCATGCGCTTCTCGTGACTTCTCACCACGGCAGAGGGGGAGTTGAGGGCATACGGGAGGCCGAATCCGGTGTACATAGCCTGTTGCTGCTTGATCGCAGCAACCTGGACAGCTGTCGGATCCGAGAGCTCGCCAGTTCCGACAACGCGGTATGGAGAGCCTGCCTGCATGACGGTTTCCTGAGGCACAGGCGCAGCGGCCACCTGGGCTTCCACGTGTGGAGCGGCAGGGGCGCTTCCTTGGGTGGCGGCCACCTCGGTGGGCACTTGCTGTTCCTCTCCGAGGACGGGGGCGGCTGGCGTCTCGGATGCCATCTTGGAAAGCGCGGGGAATGGAGAAGTCTCTAAAAGTTGAGCAAGGACGGGTTTCGAAAGGAAGGTGGGCGCGCGATAAGGGAGCAGCGAGGACACTGGACTTAACGGGAGACACGCGGGAATTATTGCTGCGGTAGACACTCGGACAGCAAAGGGGGCGATGCGGCCGTCCTGTATCGCGAGAAGGCGGGGGAAGACACGAAAGAGAAGGCGTTAGAGGAAACGAAAAAAAAGCACGTCCGACGAGAAGGGGGTGCGGACGCGAACGACGCGAGCCAAGCAGACACACACTCCGCTTGCTCGGAGAATTGCCGAGTGGAGAGGGTCGCGGAATTTTCCCGGAAACCACCGCGTCGGGCAAAGCTGCTGGCGGGCAAAAGCACAAGTCGTACTGGAATTTACCTTCAAGTTTGCCTGCAGAGAAATGCAGGCGAAAACGAACAAGCCAACGGGGGTGCGCGCTGCAGAAGCCGGAACGTGTCTCTCGGAGGTACGAACCACACGGAACGCGAACAACAAAGTTGCCAAAGGGAATGAACGGTGCAAACGCGAATGAAAAAGGAAACAGCCGTGTCTGAGAGGAATCGGATCGTTGCTCAAGTTCCACAGCCGGCCCTCAACCATCAGCTTCCGTGCTGCGAGCCGGCGGGTGGTGCCTCCCTTGACACAGACGGGCGCGATCAGTGCACAGCTAGCTAGTGCCGGGTCACATTCCTGTTGTGTTCGTCCGTTACCTGCCAGCCACACAAAAAGCAAGTCGAGCTTTCGCTCCCCAGGACGGTCAGGTCGTTTTTCTTACCGTCACGTGATCCTCGGAAATAACTCGGAAGGGAATAGCCGAAAATGAACAGAAGGTGGCACTTGCAGAGCAACTCGCGGTGACAGAAGCCAGCAAAGTCGGCGCGGGCATCGACAGGGCGGGCAGAAACAACTGAACAACGGAGGCCGCGCGCGACTCTGTGCAAACGTGTTTCGAGTGTCATGACACCTCAGGGAGCTCTGTTGGCGTTAGGATGTCACGTGTGACGGGAGATCCAAGCAGGTACGCAAGAAAACCGGGAAACGATGCCCGTTGCTTGATCGTGTTCCCTTGTTTACTCAGAGGGGGAGCGCTCGCAGAGCGAGGTCGGGGAAGATGTTCTCTCGGAGTTTGTGAGTTGTGTTACCGCTTTAGCCACGGTTTAGACGGCCTCATCTGAGACGCTCCTTTACTGGAAGATACCCTATGTCTACTCACACGCGAAGGCTCTGCGTTTGGACGAGAGAGACACGACGAAGACGCGGGCGAGCCTTCCGACTCGATGTGGGTACGCACACCAGATCGTACCCTCGTCACAGTGAACCTTGTTCGGTTAGGAACAAGTGGTCACTGTAGCGGCGGGCTTCCGTTTCAAGACGACTGCAGGAACCCAGAGAAAGGGCAAAACGGAAAGAATCCCTTTTCAATGTAGGCACCGCAGGATTGCAACTGGGTACGAAATGTGTTAACCTGACGCCTGGGAAAAGACAGATGGAACCGAGAGAATTCGAGGGAGCTTCTGAAAAAGAACGTTACTGGATATCTGCCAAAATGCAATCAGCATGTTTCTTAGTCTGCTAGCCACTGCGAAGAATTGACAGTGACAAGAGTGGAAGGGCCAAAGTTGCCTACGAAAAGGACGAGGGATGCGGAGAGGGAACTGCAGCTAGGAAGTACCGGTGGTTTTGTGTGAGAGGGAACCCCATTCAGATCTCAACGCCTCCTGAATCACTTCGTAAGACGGATATGGCGCTAACAAGATGGTTCGCGGCTCTTCCTTGTTATCGAGTTTAGGGCGTGTTTCGCCATGCGGACCTCCCGCAGATAGCACTGACACTTCATTCCAGCGTGGCAACCCGGACACTCTACAACAAAGACAGCGATCGCGTTTGCTTGAAAATCGTTGGGTTTGATGGGCGGGGTTCCTACCTTGTTATTTCTCTCGCGGATGAACCATGAAGTGGAAAACGCTGAGCGACACATTCGGCGTGCTTTTGCATCACTCCACGGGATTCGCAGCCTCGTGAATGACTTTTCGGAACCTGCTCTACAGCTGATGGCCGCTCCAGTTTGTCAGGTTGATAGTCACAAGGATTCTAAACAAACAGCTCTGGATCCAATGGGGAGAAAGGCCGTTCTTGCGGCACACAGTCCTACAGAGGACTACGCAGTTTCAACAAGACGAAACAAACTTCGGGACCGGCGGAACGGGCACAGATGCCAGTCCTTGCTACGTGAAGTGTTCTATGTTTTCGGATGATTTTGCACCGTCCGATGCAATCCCGTTTGCCTATGCTGGTTGATTTTTGCCGGAGCTTGCCACCGCCAGGTGGATAGTTGTGAGACTCCTTGGGTTCAGACGGGTAAAGATTACACATTTGCTACCACGTTTTTTCAAATGAAAGAGAAACGACAAAACTCTCATGTTGGGAAACCTATTCGCTAGTGCGACACCACTTCGATGCGCCGGCTCCGAGTGGTCTCTCACACAGCTCCCGATTGAAACAGGAGACCAACAACGATCATCCAAACCAAGCGCGAAAACCATAAAGTCGTTTTTATATTTTGTCGATCCAGACGGCCTATGCACGCAAACCTAGCAGAGGCCGGCCCAATGGCCGTCGCCAGACTGCCCCAACTGTACTACACACTACGTCTCGTCTGGAAAATCGAGCTCGCCTCTGTCCTCATTATGTTCCTCAATTGTGTAGCGAAGACGGACCATGCCTGCTCTCTGCGTCCTCTTGTATTTCCGTTGCGGCCTAAGTGTCTCACGTGTAAGGCCGCATGTACCCGCCGGAATACCGCATGCAGCTTCCATTCTGCACCCCGCTTGAAACGCGGTTGCTTTTCCCTCACTTCATTTGAAAAGGCTCGGTATCTAAACTACTGTTGGACTTGCTCTTCACAGAACCCAGAAGTGTGCGCCTGGTTCGAGGATCCGGAATCCCCCCTTTTCTCCGCTAGAATTATCATATCCTGTCGCTTTCTGTGCCGCACTGCCTGCTCCGTTTCCTGCATCGGTCTTCTGGGAACCTTTAAAAGAAAAATCGAAATCGGAGTGCTCGGTGAAACCTCCAACGGGAACACCTTTCGCGTCGCATGCAGCGATGAGGCGTGACGGCGCCTCGCGGAAGGCCTCGCTCCCGACAGGGAGGACGTCGAAGTGAGAAGGCAACGACAGCTTGGACTGGAGGCGAAGATGAGCCTACAAGCAACGCAGATACAGGCAAAACCAAATACTCACATTCAGGCATGGGGTGAAGTACATCCAAGATTCCACCTCGGATCGATACGCGCACATGCGTGCGTGTTTCTTCATGCATCTAGACTTAATATACATATACACGCGCATGTGTGTACGTTGACACATCTACACGCATCAAGATAGATAGATGCATGTTCACCAAATCCAGCTGCTGCAGATGTAGGCATGCCTACTTGTATACTTGTAATAGGCTGCCACGTTGAAACGAAAGTGCTGTCACTCGTGTAGCGACTGGGCAGACGAGGCGCTGATGAAAGAAAGGTGCACGGGAGAAGAAACGAGCGAATGCGGGAGGACAGAGGCACTGGAAAAGAAGAGACGGAGAGCAGACCCACAAATTACACGAGGCCGCTCAACTGACAAAGCCACCGAAGAAAAAGCAAATGGAATTCCAGCTGTCCGGGTCGCCACAGAACCCCAGTTTCACCCACTTACTTCAACGGCTTCTTCGGGCGACATTTGGTAGCGGCGCATATACTCCCTTGGCTCGTATCCGCCCACCGGAAGAATCGCGAGATCAAAGACGAACCCGTCACTCCCTTCTTCACCTCCACCTCCTTCCCTTTGTCCGACCTCCGTCTCTGCCTCCTCTTGCACTAGCTCCTCTTCGACCGCCTCGTCTTCTCCCCTTCGTCTTCTTCGCTCTCTCTCCATCTCTCGCTGAAGCGCGGCCTCCGTCTCCATCTCTTGCCTGAGAGTCTCGCGGTCTCTCCGGGCACCTTCGCGGATCAAGTCGAACATTCTCCGACTATAAGCCGACCGCCCGCCGAAGAACACGCTCTTCGTGCAGGGGGCGAGTGCGCCGCGCTGCTCCTTCGCGCACCACTGCATAACGAAGCTGCCCCAGCCGGGGACGTTCCAGTCGACGCCGTAGCGTCCGACGCTAGCGTGGAGTGCGGGGCAGAAAAAGACAAGGAAGTTCTCATCGAACTTGACGCGGTCCCCCCAGTTCATGGGGTATACGTTGCCGAAGACCCGCGGCGAGAGGTACCTGCGCGCCAGCACGCCGTTCGGGACGAAGAAGGTCGATCCGTCGCGCTTCGCGAGAAAACGCAGAGCGGCATGATCGTAGGCGTCGAAGCGAACCGACGAGAGCAGAACCACGTCGATCGGCGGCAGAGACTCCAGAGAAATCCCAGGCTGACTCACGCGTGGCACTGAACAGAGAAAACGATAACGAAATACACACAAGGGTAGATCAACCCCACAACCCCTACGTGGCCTGCCAGAACGGCTTCAGGACACGCGCCGAACCGCACATGGAGCCAAACACAGACTTTTACGTGTGCAAATGCGTGGTCGAAAGTCGCATGAAAACAAGAAGTTCACAAGCGCATATCCGCGGAGCCATGTTCTATACGTGCATGAACACTCACATAAAATCATATATATATATATATATGTATAGGCACACGTGTACGGGGTGCAAATCCGTGTGTGGTTGTGTATTTCTACATGTAAGACAACATATGCTCGGTGGAGAGCTACAGACACGCAAAGATGGACTGCAGACACATCTGCAGTCGTTCGCTGCGTTCGCTGTGTCGCGAGGTTCGAGTTACGCAGTTGAGGGTGCGCACTTTGTGTTGGTCGGTCAAGCCAAAGGCCAAAGCGACCTCCGGAGAAAGTGTTCTCTGCTCCACGTTTCTCCCCTCCGCTTCGCTCTCCTTCTTCTCTCATGTCTCTCCTGTGCCTCTCACTTACACCCGAGGACGCCGAAGGGTCCAGCCTTGGTGGCGAAGAAGGGATCCGTGAGCACGTTGATGCCTCCACACTGGAGAAGGAAAGTCCCGTGGCCGACTGCATGCACGCGAAGCGGGAGAGCAGAGTCCATCTTCTCCTCTCTGTCGCGTCCAGTCTCCTGGCCTCGTCCGCCTCCTGCTTCTCCGGGCTCGGCCTCCACTCGGCCTTCCGCGCGCCTCTCACTTTTTGCGAAAACGTACTCAGGGGGAGGCGGCGGGGGCGGGAGAAGGCGCCGGGCCGGCCACAGGGCAGGATCCCTCCACCGGGGGTCGACGAAGGAAGAAGAGAAGGAGGCAGAGAACGAGGCAGCGAAAGACGAGGAAGAAGGGAGGCCGCTGGGGCTTCCGCTCCCGTTTCTTTCTCGCAAAGAGCGAGAGAGAGGTTCGCTATTTTCCCTCAGGTTCTCGCTGAGTGGCGCGTTTTTTACGGCCTCTGTCTGTCGCGGCTCTGCCTCTGCCTCCTCACCCCGCGCTCGGCGAGTCCTTGCATTCCTGTCTCTCTTCGATCCGTGGCCTTCGAAGATCGTCCAAGAGATCTTCTGCTGCTTCGCGTGCTGTTGATACTGGAGGAGCCGGTAGCGGAGAAAGCGGCGTTTCTCGGCGAGTGAAGGCTCAGGAAACGGCGAGGCAGCCGGCGGAGAGAAGTGAAGCACAAAGCGCTTTAAGGCTCTGCGCAAGAAGCTGACAGAAGTAGAAGAAAAGGCTCGCGAAGCCGGAGAAGACCACACCCAACGGGCGGCACCGGGAGACACAAACGAGGAAGGAGAACAGATAGAGGGAGAGAAGAGGCAGGAAAACCGCTGGGAGACAGGTAGAGATAAGACAGAGGAAGAGCCGACTGGCGAAGAAAGAGAATAGGAGGAAGGAGACGGAGGCCGAGGCGCGAGGCGCCGCAGAGATGGGCAGCAATGCCTTCTCATCGTCTCGAGGTCTTTTAGGTTTTGTGATTGGTTCCCAGCATCTCAAGTAGAAAATTCCAATTCTTCACCACAGACAAACGCTTCTTTACACGAAAGCGAAGAGTCAATTCCACTTTTTCCACCGCCGCCACGCGTTCGTGTGCTGACGGTCTTTCTCTTGTCGCTCACTCCGGCTTCCGTCTCTCACCCCCTCGCACTTTGTCACACTCTTTCTCTGCAACTGTCTGTTCCTCTTGTTCTTTGTCTGTCCTCTTTTCCCGGTTCTTTTAGTCCAGTCTCTCGCGAAGAGGGAAGAAGGGCGAGGAGACTACAGAGACAGCAGAACAGGCGTGCCCCTTGTGTCTGAAACAAGAACGAAAGGAAATCCGGGGAGGATGCAGCAACTTTTTTCCCCGAAAGAGAAGCAACCGTCGATTTCCCCGTGGGCTCGATCGCCGTCGCTTCCTACACCTGCTTTAACCCGAGAAACCATCTCAGGCAAGCACACTCGCAGCGGGGAGGGGCGAGAGACCAGGCAACAGGAAAGAACGAAAGAAGGGATCCGAAAGACGAAGCGGAGAGGACGGAAGGCAACACGGGATCCCTTTGCTTTGAAGCCCCGGAGAGAGAGCGCGAGTAAAGATGGCCTTCAGACAAAGAGCGGCATGCATGCAGCCACGGAGACGGGGGCAGAACAACAGACTGTGAAAAAAAAGACACAAAAAAAACAGGAAACGAAGACACAGCAGGGGGAAAGTCAGGAGCAGACACGCACACAAACGCTGTTATGCTCTGTCCTTTGAGCTCAGCACTCTCTCTGTTCTTCAATCCCGTTTCTCTGTGTCTATCGTCCAGTACAGGTGTGTTTGAACGCGCCGCGCCTGGAACTGCCCGCCAATGTAGAATGGAAAATGGTACGTCAGGTAATGTAGAAACTCGAGTCCTCGGACCGTATCAGCACTTCTGTGCCGGCTCACTACTTGCGTGTAATCGAACAGGACCCCGTTCAAAACCGTAGTTCGCCGTCAGATGCAAAATGGGAGCTGGGTTAAGAACGTCTGGGGGCAGTTTGTTCCCCCTCTTCCATTGAAAATTGTGAACAAGGTACCATCACTTCCGTTCAAAGCGACAAGGAAGAAGCCGTGTGATAATTCTTGCGGAGTCTCGCTTTACGGTAAGAAAAAATAGCGTGGGGGGGTATATTTGAACTGGCTTGTTCCTTAGTGGCTCATATTGGAAAACCAAAGTCGAGCGCACAGAGACACGGGGGCACCTAGGACAGTGAATATTACTACATTTATGAAATATATCGAAAGGGTTCAGAGAGCGAAAGGCAGAAGCGCTTGGTGCAGCTCGACGAGTTCGCCCGATAAAACGGACTACGCTGCGTTGCTTCACGGAGAGTACCAGAGAAGAATGCGAAGGCAGCTTCGGCAATCACATCGAAGGAATCCTGGCTCCATTTGCCTCTCCAGCATGTGTTAGAGGAAAAGAAAAGAAGCGTAGGCTTCTTCATTTCCACTCAATTTTCTTCGGTTTAAAGGGAGGAGTCTCTGTCCACGCGTTGCTAAATTCGACACCTGTTACAGACGAGGTGAAGAGGCGGTTTTTCAAATTTATTGTTCATGCAACCAAAGGGGAAACTCGATTCACTCCTGCGACTTCCTTCTTCCATTTCCTTTGCTGCCGCCTCTCCTTTTAACAATTTTATAGATATCCAACGGTTGCACAGAGACGTCTCTGGCTGAAGAGTACAAGTGCATCTCAGTTTCGACGTCGATGCGCCGTACCGCAAACGCCTCAAACGATAAAAATGCCATGCCTTCACCCGTCATGCCCACACAGTTCTGAAACGTCCCCCCAAAAACAGCGATCTAAACTGGTGGTGCAGCCACTGCCACCTCTGATCAACTTTCGTAAGAACCGACACGAAGAATACTGTCCCACCCGCGGCGTCAGGTGCTGAGAAGCACTCATTACAATGTTGCGTACACAAAAACACATTTCATCGTGTCGGCTGTCACGAAATGAAAAACCAGCCTCCCGGTGCACTGTAAAGAGCGCAGGGGCTGTCACCACAATCACCTTGTCAATCCTGTAATCTTGAGGAAAACGCAGTGTTGGTTATATTCAGAGTCTCTCTAAACAAGGTGGAAATCGTACACACTTTTTGTTATTTTCGCGGCCCTGTAACACTTTCCCGTGCTGCTGCTATCAGTGTCCGGCGGCATCTTTCAAAATCGCCACTGTCCTCTCTCCGGTTCTCTCTACCGACGGAGAATTCCACTACATTTCGGTTCCACATGCTAGACTTCATCGAAAACAGCCGAACTTTTGAAACTCCCACGCTCCCTCGCCTTTCCTCGGACCAGCCACAAAGGACTGACGGACATAGCGCTGCAAACCGAAGCAAAAACCCGGTTCCGCTATCGACTCCACTCCGGGGATTAAAACGGCAATTCTCCTGTTCTGACCTTTGTAAACCTTTCTACCATATTTCACAAAGCTTGTAGCGTCTCTTACATGCATCACTACGCTTCCTGCAGTCATACTTCATTAGCTACGCTCTACTCTCGCCGCATATCCTAACGTGCGATTTCTCCTCTTGCGACAGCGCAGTTTTCGTAGGTGCCATGCATTCGCCTTTTTCACACTCGAAAACCCCCCAATAAACACATAAACACGTGCAACCAAATCCATCCACCTAGAGAAAAACTCTGTGATGTATCATCACATTTTGAGAGGACCTCCTTTTGTGGCAGGTCAAGAGCACCAATCACATTAAGACAGCAGCACAAATAGAAATATCATTCATGCTGGCGCCGAATCAGGGATAGATTATTTCTTGAGTAATGTCAGGGACGCAGGCGTAAGCAAACGCCTCCACCAATACATGCGCTTGGGTTGAATGTCATCAGCTGGGCGCCAACAGAAGTGGAAAACTAAACAGCGGAACCGGACGAAACGCGAAACGCAACACGATACCGAGCAAAAAACACATAGCACGTATTGTATGGAGACTGGGACTACGGAGAGTCCCTTAGAACCTGCGTTCTTCGTAGTAAGTGAGCGTCAGACAAATGCCTCAATTGAATCACCGAAAAAGCGACGAGAGACAGGAACTGTCTACAGT
>AVCM01001294.1:0-11622 GCA_000447165.1 Hammondia hammondi
GCGCGAGCCGCAGGGAACAAGGGCTCCACCGGCTGCGGCCGTCGTCCTCTCGGCGAGAAGAAAGAAGCCAAAGGCGCAGATCAGAAACGAGACGAAGATCTCTTCAAATGGAATGCCGAGGGTACGCAGTCGGGAAAGGGTGGAAGAGAGAGAAGACACGAGAGGGTACAAGATGAGAGAAAAAGGGAACAGGACGAAGCGGAGGGATCTCGGGGAGAGAAAGAGGACCAGACAAGAAAGGGGACAAGATGAGAGAAAGAAAAAGAGACAAGAAAGAGACCGGCATGAGGGAAAGAGGTGGAAAGGAAAGGCACCACTAGTGAGTGTTTATGTCAGTGTTTTTTCCTGTTTTCGTGTGTTTCCGTGTTTTTTCCTGACCTCTCTCTGCATGCAACGCGAGAGGCGCGTTTCTATTTGTGAGCGTCGGCCAGAAAAAGAAGCGCAGTCCAGCGTTGCTGCATGTGTTCGTTGCTTCTCATGCTTTCTCTTCAGGGATCGGCTTCGACGCCTTCGACGACAAGTCCGTGTGGGAGGAAGAACGCGTTCGAGAGAACAAGCGAAAAAGCGAGGCTTCGCCTCTCCTAGAGATGAACGAATGGAATCCGCCGTCTCTCTTCACAGTTGCAGAGGAAGGGAAGTCGGAATTCGAGGGCGAAGAAAGCCGTCCAGCTCGGTCTTCCCGACTTAAAGCGACTTCCTCTTCTTCCTCTCCACTGCAGGGGCCTCGCGATAAAAGGAAAAACGAGACAGAGAAGGAAGGAAGACGGAGACACGGCGAGTCTTCCGCGGTGGAGGATCAAAGCAACAGAGAGAAAACTCGATCTGTAGGTGGAGAGCTGGCCCTTGTCTCGTCGGCCACAGGATCCTCAGACGCAAAGGAGAGAAGAAGGCCTCGCGAAGGGGGGGCGGGGGTGCGCGAGAGCGACGTCCCCTCTCCGTTTCTTTCTTGCGACTCCAAGGCGAGACAGACTCCAGAGGGCAGAGACACGGACCTCTTTGGCGACCCAGGAAGAGAAGAGTCGCAGGCGAGAGAGGACGGCGAGGAGAGCGAAGGAGGGGAAGACTTTGACTGGATCCGCGCAGCTTCTTATCCAGTGTTGCCGTCGCAGCCTTCGAGTCCCTGTCAAGTGACGCAAGAGAGAAACGCGAAGGGCAGCGGTTTCTCCACCCGTCGCGGGGGAGAACGACAGACATCTTCCGCGGTAACATCTCTCGAGAGAGAGAGACAGGTGAACCTTTCGACAGGCTCACCCTCTTCCTCGCCAAGACGGGGTCGGAGACGGGCTCCTTCTCTCTCGCGTCCTCGCTGGTCTGTCGAAAGAGGAGGCGCCTCTTCTTTGTCGGCGGGAGATGCGCTCCCTCGTCGAGGGGATGTGGAGAGAGCAGGACGAAGAGAAGCCGTCTCCTTGGCTTCCCCGAACTCGACGTCTGCGCAGCAGTCGCACTCGACGCACCCCCGAGCGTCTTCCCTCTTCTCACCGCGCCTGACGCCGAGCGACTTCGACACAGCCGCGGCGCGGGCGACGTGCGAAGGGAGGAGGCCCTGCGGATCGAGGAAAGGTGAACTCCTCTCCAGTTTTGAAGACTTTGAGTTCTTCACGACTGCCTGCTCCGATCAAGACGTCCCCAACGACTTCCCTTCCTTCCCTTCTCACTTCACGCCTGTCTCGAGCCTCGCATCCGGTGTCTCTGCACCTTTCTCAGGTGTGGGTGCTGCGTCGGCGGACGCTTCAGGGCTCGGTCGACGGCGGGACGGGAGAGCGGACGGGCGAGCGGACGGGCGAGAAGGAGACAGTCCCTTTCTTCTGTCTGCAGAGCGAAGGGCGAGGCCGGAGACGGGCACCTGGGATGTCTTCCCCACAGTCTCCGGAGACAGAGAGACAGACCCCGGTTCTGTCCCCAGACGCGAAGGCCGCGTCTACGCCGGGACTTGTGAGGCTCCTGCGCACTCCCAGGAGAAGCCAAGAGGACGGAGAGAGAGAGAAAAAGGGAATGGCTTTTCCCCCTCGGCGGGGGGGCCGGGTCTCGAGGTCGACAACAAACGGAAGAGCGAGAAGAAGAGCGGGAGGAGGCACGAGGAAGCGACGCGACTAGAGGAGCAGGTGAAGCTTCTCGAGGAGCAAGTTGAGGTGCTTCGGCAGCGAGAAAACGAGCACTTGGCGAGACTCGAGAGAGAGCGAAGAGAGGCGGAGAAACTCCGCCGGGAGATGAAGGATGCGTTTGAGAGAAAGACGCGAGAGTGGGAAGAGGAGCGAAAAACCTTTTTCAAGAAGGAAGAAGAACACGTCGCGAAGCTGCAGAATCTCAGCGGCCGCCTCGTCGAAGCCGACGAAGAAGCGAAGACACGAAGAGGTGAAAGCGAACGACTCAAAGTCAACCTCCACCAAAAGTGTGCCGCCCTCGACAACGCGAAAGACATGTGGCTGAGAGAAAGTGCACGCGCCTCTGCCCTCTCCGACAGACTCGATGGTAAACAAAGGCAGAACTCATGTTGTGTGCTTGTGTGTGTGTGTGGAAAAGAGTCAGGAGAAACCCTCCGGTGCATCCGTGGGGTTAGCAGGACTTCGTAGATGTGTTAGAAACCGTACAGCTCCCCACAGGTCTTTCAGTCGCGTAGTATGTCTAGGCGTCCGCAACAAGAAGATGTAAACACTAACCGAAAAGGCAGGCCTGTTTGCACCTGAGGAGTGCTGTATCTGGCTTTTGCGAGGACAGCAGGACATTCATAGTCTACATGTCGAACACAACCGATATGCAATCGCCAACAATGCCGCAGCCAATCGGGAAATCTAACGTGTTTAGTCGCTGCCAGTGAGGTGTCTTGAATCCGTGGCCGAATGCAAGAGGCTCTTGAATGCTGAGAAAACCGGCTGTCCCTTCCGCACAGGCATTCCCAACATGTTCATCTAGAAACATTCCGTTCTTCCCTTCGCCTAAGATCAACCCCGCTTCCCCCCTCCCGATAGAACGCACGTGTCCTGCGTCTCTCACCCTCTTCTCCGAATATAAGCCGGCCGAGCTGTCTTGTTGTTTTCTCTGTGATCAGCTGTAGTATCTGGTTTCATGCCAATGCATCACCGACCACGTGTCCAACTGGACTCGCTTCTGCCACGGTCGTGAGTGTCGCGCTCTCATAAATGTGACGAGGCTTTACGAAAGATACAGCGTCTGTAGCACAGGAACGACGTGTCGTGAGAGTCAAGCACTTTGAATTTACATTTACTTTTGACTCCCCCCATTTTCTTTCAGAGGCGGAGGAGAAGATCTCAGATCTGGAAGCGAAGCTCGCGTCTCTCTCGACCAAGTACGCAGCGAGTTTGCGAGAAATTGAATCTTTCAAAGTTCTAGTGGATCCCCGTACGTCGTCTGGACTGTCCGGTCGGTCTGCTCGGCCTTCCCCCGGGTCTGTTTCTTTTCAAACCAGCTGTGCAAGTGCCTCTCCGAGCGTCTCCAGTTTCCTGCCTTCTTCAGCAATCTCGCCATTCTCTCCCGACACCTCTCGTAGCTCTAGAAGCGCGCTCAAGCCTCTGTCGGCGTTGTCTTCTTCTCTCCACCCGGCGGGTGTGTCTTTCGGGGGAGGCGAGAGACAGAACGGAGACAGTGTCGCGAGCAACAGCGTGTGGGGAGATGAGAGGCCAGAAGGAGACAGACGGCTTTTCTCGCGTCAAGAGGCCTGGGGACGGGGAAGCGAAGATCAGAGAGTCGGCAGAAGACAAGAACTGGCAGAAGTTGCGCAGATGTTCAATGGGTTCGGCGAAGACAATGTAAGTGAAAAGAGGTCTAAAACAGAGGGGGCGTCGGAGAAAAAGAAGAGCGTGTACAAATCAGGGTAGATGCAGTTCTCCACTTGTATTCTTTCTGTCTGTGTGATCGTTTTTCTTTCACCTTGTCTTCAGTACACGAAAAGACACTTTCTTGAGGAAATCGCGGTGAGGGAACTGTCTTGGGATCTTCTACTCAGGGCATCCGTAGCTCTCGAGTTACAGATTCTTTTTAGTAGCGTAATGCGTACTTTCACGTTGAGCCAAGGCGCGAGGTATGTTTGTGGGTGAGATCGTGTGGGAATCATATCCAGTCTCATGTGTCGAACTTTGTTGAAGCACTGCGGACCAGGGTCGCGAACATGGAGAGACACGTTTAATCAAAGGCAGGGGCGTCGAGGGTTTTTAGCCCTTTGCTTCTCTCATTGAGGCTGAGCGTATTTTTTCCAGGCTTTGGGGAATCTGAGTCACAGGTGTGTTTTTCCTGGAAAAGAGGGATTTCTGCGATTCGCTGCTTCCCATTGAGATACGCCGTCTGTCGCCTCGTTGCGTCTTTCGTGCTTCTGTCGACTCTCGCAAAACGACTCTGTCCGATTTCTGTTTCGATCTCCTCAGATGTTTCTTCACCATCTCTCATGTGGCTGGATTTCTTTGGTTCCGTTCTCTTTCCACGCATGCCCTCGCCGTCTTCCACGCCTCTGGACACCTCCGTTCTCTTCGATTTGAAAACAGTTTCCTCACTGCCTTTCACACGCTTGCGCGTCTTTTCAGATGGAGGGCGACCCTTCGACCCTGCCCCCGTTCTCGCCTTACGGCGTGCCAGCAGCTGCCGGGAAGACATCGTTGCCTGCTCACGCGTTTTCTCTGTCGACGCCTTCCTCTCTGGCTTCTTTGGAGAGTCGAAACGGGAGAGAACGAACCGAAGTGAAACACTCCGGCATCGTTTTCGTCAGCGATAATCTGCGTCGCCTTCTCCTCGTCGATGACGCGGTGCTCTTCGAAGACGACACTTTGCAGGTAGGACCCGAAACGTATCTCCAGTGTTTCTGCACCAGCGTGTCTCCAGCATTCGTCCGCGGAGGACACGACCGAAAGCACACCAACGCCTGCTTGCTGTACACACCCACATACATACATGGGCGTCTATCGATGTTTACATGTACGTATATGTACATGCGTTTGTCTGCCTGTATGTCTATACAGATTTGTGTAGATATGCATATACGTATTGCTATATGAATAGGTGCCTACGTATGTAGACAGAAAACTATATATATATATGTGTGTATATATATGTATCCATGTATATATGTAAGCACATATTATTCGTTGTCGCGCAGGTCATTTGATGTGTCTGTTGCCATGCATGCATGTGCGTCTGTGCATGTGAACTTGTGAGGGCATCAAAGTTCTGTAAGTGGGAGCTACAAGGAGGAGTTTGAAGAGCCTGTTTTTCTGTTTGTCTCGTAGATGTGTGTAGTTTACACGCATGAGGACACGAAGAGTTCTTTCAGAGTGCGTTTCTTCAGATTGGAGTAAAGAGCGTGTACGAAGGCCTGAAGGGTCGAGTATGTGTGTACTACGGAAACAAGACAAGCGGCCTTCTTCAGAGCTTTGCCACTGCCTTTTTAAATCCTCAAGGAGAGTCTCTCCTTCTGCAAACTTCGGCCGTGCCTGCCGTCCTCGCGCCCAAGCAACAGATCTGTCAAGTGAGAAGTTCGTAAAACAACTCCGATTCAACTCCCCCACACAATACCCCCGACTCTGTGCATTCACATCTGCACTGTGATGATGTATATATATGGCTGGAGTAAGTTTTACGCATACATACATATAGGTGTGTACATGTGTAGTTATACATGCATATAGACGTATATGTATGTATCAGTAGAGATACATTTGCCTATATATATATAGATATATATGCGTGTATATACATGTATGTGAAGGTGTTACAGAAGTAAATGTGTAGAAAGTGTATCTAACTCTTGTTGCTGAGCATCCGGAACCTTGTGTATCTTCGATTATCAGTCGATTTAGTTTTTCTAATTGTCTCTGAGGAAAAGGAGGGATTTCGTCTACCTTCTGCACGCAGGACATCGCGCTCGAGTGTCTCGCCCCGTTCGACGAGTGGCCTTCGCTTCGACTAGAATTTTTGTGAGGCTAAAAGAAAAGGGAAAAGAAAAGTGACAATTTCTCGTCTGCGTTTCGACACCTGTTTTTCTTTGTCTGTGTCTCTTCGGCTCCTCTTTTCTGCTACACTCCCACTTTTCTCCTTTGTCTTTTCCGTCCTCTTCTCCACGTTCGCCCTCCTCTGCCTGCGTTCCGTCGCCATGCTTCTGTGTCTTTGTGCCTCTGTGCCTCTGTCAAGAACCTCAACAGCCTCAAAGACACGTCCTGATTCGCTCTGTTTCCAAACCTTCATCTGCGTTTGTCGCCGTGGCTTTACAGTTTTGATGGAGACAAACGGATGAAGAAAACGCGTTTAGAGCCTTTGTTCGTCCTGTCCCTTGAGAACGATGCACGCGCCTCTCCTGCAAGACCGACAGAAAGGGGAGGTGTTCAGACCTTTACCCCAGGATAGGGCAGGGGAGATCCAGCGGTCGAACTCCATGCTCGCTCGGAAGACCGTTGGACTGGATTGAGAGGTTCGACAGTAGAGGCAATTAAGCGAGACTGGAATGCATGCTGTCGAATGCCAAGAAATGCGAATTCCGTTCATTGCAGAAAGCGCGCTTTCTTTTTGCCGCCCTGCGCAGGCTCGCTGACAATACCCCACGCAGTGTTGAGGTCACGCTTCCGATCGCCGTCACGAAATTCATGGAAGGTCGCGAAATGGGTGCCGAGGAGTTTTTCGTCTTCTGGAAAAACGAGAGATTCGTGTTGAAGGAAAGTAAGAAAAAGTCGCAAGAAAGGAAGGCAGGTCGCGTGGCGGTGTAGGTAGAGTGGAGAGTTGAACAGGGCGTTTCTTCGTTTAAAGGAACCCGAGATCTGCTGTGGCATGTCTTTTCTTTGGCAATGTAGCCTCTGCGTTTTCAGAGAATGCGGGGCGAACACGCTCACGGAGACATCAGTGATACAGGAAAACTCGTTTTCGTTCTTCATGACTATTTGAAAATCAGTAAAAACAAGTCTGAGTCTCCCCTGTTTGGACGACGAGTGACACTCATGTCCAACGCCAAGAAGATCCCCGTTTCCCCTCGTTTGTCTCCTCGTGTGTATTTCTCTTTGTTTCATTCTCTCCTTTTTTATTTTGCGCATCGCGAAAACATGCACTTCGCCTGGGGTGTCGAGACATTCTCAGGGTGGGGTAATTCATGCCGCTTTTCTGGCGTGTCACTGTTGCACTCAGCCTCCTGCGTGCTTAATCTCCACCCTCGCTTCCGCGGGTCTCTGCTCGCCGTCGCGCAGGCGTCGCAGCTCGTGAGTTTCTTCTTTTTTGGCAATTTCAACAACCGCAAAAAGGGACTGTTTCCATCGGCGAGTGATTCCTTTTTCTCTCTCTTCACGCTGCCCGATATATAGTAGTAAAGACGGAGACACGAAACCACCAGCCGCAGCACTGTTTCAGATTTCGATCTCGGTGTAGGTCAGGCTTCGCTGTCTTCTCGCTTGAGTCCTCTCATGTTTGCCCTGCCCTCGATGTTCTTCTTTTCCGCTCCTTTTTTTTCTCGTTTCTCCTCTCTCTTGCCGTTCTGGCGTACACCAAAAGGATTCTTCCTGCCGGGGGTTTTCTCTCAAATTGAGGTAACAGTGGAGAAACATTTCGAGTTATGTGTTTGTGCTGCAGGGTCGCGCGCTGTCTCTGTGTCGAAACGTAGACCCAAATCCAGAGAACCTCGTTCTGGCTGGCGCCTTCCCTCCCAGTGTCTGCGACCAAGCGATTCCGCTCTCCATTGCTCTCGTCCGGTGAGGGCAAATAAATGAGAATCGAAACGAAAAAGAATGGAGAGAAAAAGGAGACAGGAAGTGAGAAGCGAGAGACGAAAGAAGAGGCGGGAAAAAGGTAAAAAAAAGTGAGAGAGAAAAGGGAGACGAAACAAAGCTACGGCGTGGCGAGTGTTTTTTCCTATCCACAGTTTATATCGCGTGTTCTGCTTCCTCTGCGCGCTTCTCTATTCTTTTCTGAAAACGTTTTTCTCAGGGGCTTTTCGGTTTTCCGCCTGCTCGCCAAATTGCTTTGATGTGTCGATGCGTTTTTTGTGTCGCGAACGTCCGTGGATCGTCTTTTGTCTCTTTCTACTTTTGTTTAGCGTCCCATGCCTTGGTGGTCTTCCCTCCTTTTGTCTCCCCTTCGTTCTGAAACAGTGATTTTCATCCTTCTCTCCTCTCCTCTTCTTCTTGACCGGTGTTTCTCATTTAATTTTCCTCCTCTTCAGTTTGGAAATCGGTCGCGGCAGACACCACGGGAAGTGCCGCCTCGTCGTTCGCTCCGACTGCCACGTTCTGAGTCAGGGAATTCGCGACCTCATTAGTCTCCAAATGGCCACACCCCAACCGGCACCTTTGCCGCTGTCTTCGAGCTGAAAAGACGAAATGCAAACAAATCTCGAAACTAGCGTTCTAAGAAGCTGTGAAGTCTCGAAAGAGAAATCAGGGAAAACAGCAAAATCGCGAAATGGGCGCCGTGTCTATTACAGGCGTGCATAGGTATATATATCTATATATAGACATATATGCATGCATATGAATCTGTGCTGTATGGGCACGAGCAGGTCCATGTGGAGATGTGAGAAACTTGGGCTTGGCTTTTTTCTACATTTGCCTGTGGATCGAAAACTTCTCAATGCAGCGGAGGCACGAAAGGGGATGCCTAAGTGCGTTACCAGCCCCGGTGGATACAAGGGGCGTTCTCATTTGTTTGCTCCGAGTGCGAACACGCATGCGTCTACCCACATGCACTTTTTTTTCTGGGCTGTCTCTGTCTCGCCGGTTCGATCGTGCTTTTCCTCATGCAGCGGCCGTCTTATACATATAATTTGTGAGCACATGCATAGATATGCGTATATATATATACATACATATGACCGGATCTCCTGTTTATGAACTGTTGTTTCCGGTGAATTGTGTTGAGGTGAACGGAGGTGGTTCCTCCGCAGAGAAGGGCGACGAAGAGAAGGGAAGTGGCCCGTCTCTAGGAGTTGCGCAATGCCCCATTGTCGTGCGCAGTTCTCGATTTCGATCGGCGTTGTGTAGAGTCATATTTTACGAGAAGCCGCCGCGGTCTCCGTACTCGTTTTCTCTTCTTTCGGTGTCCGTGTGACGGGTCTCGTACAGCCCAAAACGTCCCGATTCTGCGTTTGAGGATTTTCCGTTCGCGCCCGTCAGCTTCGTGTGGCACAAACTGCTGTTCCAGGTGTACGTACGCTTCGGGCGGCCTCCCACACCCAGATCGATGAACCTGAAGACCAGCGGGCGATGAATCCCGTATTTACTGCAGCATAGC
This sequence comes from Hammondia hammondi, assembly GCA_000447165.1. Taxonomy (NCBI): domain Eukaryota; phylum Apicomplexa; class Conoidasida; order Eucoccidiorida; family Sarcocystidae; genus Hammondia; species Hammondia hammondi. The sequence continues at coordinate 9,208 of AVCM01001294.1, forward strand.
ATCAACATTGACACCCATATCTCGGACGTAATGCGTGGCATTCCACGATTCGCACGTTTAGACGATTCCTAGGACAAAACACGCTTCTTGCCTCAAAGATTCCAACTCTTTTGTCTTCACAGTTCGTCGGCTTAGGTAGCACCTGCGACGAGAGCGCCACACAGTCTCGGTGGAAAGCACAGATTCTTCACTGCCGCTAGATCTTTATACAGATATGTTTATTTACACAGTGCTTTCGGGTTTAGACGTATGCACGTGTCTATGGGCAAGAGATAGCAGGTTGTTTCAATGCACGTCCAAACCTCCATGCCTATCTTTCTGTGTAGGAAGTCGTCCTGAAAGACGTCAACATTTGTTGCAAAAACCGAAACCTGATTTGTCTATCGGTAAGAGCTGAAGAGACTCTTTAGGACATTCCAACCCACCTTGACCGCCGCGCCAGCGGCAAGCCGACACAGGAAAACTTTCTGGAGCACAGGATCAAAGAGAGCGAACCCAAGAAATGTAACTGGCTAGACTCCGTCTAAAAGACAATCCTACGGATGAGCATATAAGCGGTCAGCAGAGAGTCATGATATTGGGGAATAGACGGAGCCACATCTGAGATAGAGAAACGTTTCCTTTCGTGGATGCAGACGCATTTAGGACTGCAACACGATGACAGGGATCGCAAAAAGGTAACACTGTTTTCGTCAGCAAATGCAACTTGCGTCCCGCTGTCCAGTAGTCACATGGCCTCTCGGAGTCGTGCTCAGCCTTCTGGTTGGAGGGTGTTTTGCCATTCTGGGAATGCGCAGTAAACAGGGCTGCTAAAGCTATCAACATAGCTGCAATGCACGCGTTTCCCGTCTGCCTGCTTAGCCATTTCACGCGAAAAGTCATTGAAGCGCTGCGGGAGACAACTTTGTCTTTTTGCGTTCATTGGTTTTTGGCGCCGCCATTCTGTGTTGTGCATAGATGATGTTCCACCTCGCGTGAAACTCTTGTGTATGCAGGTTCAGGGGGTGTTCTACATGTGCTCTTGTCTGCTGGTGTCCACGCCAAGATGGCGGGTGCAAGGCTTCCTGTCCTTTGTTTCCTCGCAATTCTAAGCTGTACTGGTCCACTTGATTGCGTGTCCTCATTTGAACTTGATACGGAACAAGTCAACCTTTCTTGTCAGTTTTGTGATGTTGCTTTGACGCCATCTCTCGCTTCTTACTTCTCAGCTGCCAGAAGCGATGAATCGAATGGAGGGCTTCTCGCTGCTTCCGTTCAGGAAACCAAGACTTCTGATGTTGCCTCTTTAGAAACTGTCTCGTCGGCGAGTACTTCCTTATTTCCACATCGTGTGTTTTCTAAGGAGCTAAATCCTCTATTCTCTTCCTGCGCAGGCGCTTACTGTCACAGGAGAGGCACAAGACACTCTATCAAAAGCAAATCAACAAGGCAAAAAGGCAAATCTCAGGTTCCTCACACCGAAGGCACAGTGTCTTTGCTATCCGTAAAAGAAGAGGTGCGGGAGGTTCCCCCGCCTTTCCAATGGCTCTTACCGCCATACCCGACACCCAGTTATACAAAGTCATCTTCGGTTTCTGTTCAGCCTTCACATAGCCGCCTTTCGTCTGATTATATTTCTGTGTCCTCGATAGGTTCGTCGCCTTTACTTCCCAGCGGCGTTCCGCCGTTCTCTTCCGCTGCTCCAGCACTTGCCCCGTCGTCTCACCACCCCCAACTAGGCGCTCCCTCAATGATTCTTCCGTCTTCGTGGAAACTGCCGAATCCTGTATCATCTCAGCCATCTCAACGAATTAGCGACGTCACCAACGTTGCAAAAAGTAACGCAACGGAACTGCCGCTGGTCGATTACTCACATTTGGGGGACTTGAAAAATCGTTTCAAAACCCAGCCCAGCGATACTATCAACATGCTTCTTCAAGCAGAAGGGGGTCAAAAATCCTTTGCTTCTGTCTCACCGTCGCTGCGACATGAGCAATCGACCAAATCGGTCGCAAGTGGTTCGTCTTCAGGCGTTCCTTTTCACTCTGGAACTGGTTCTGCTGCGGCGCTTGCGGTGCCGAATCAAGAAAGTGGCACCGTCCACAAAAACCGGAAGGAATATCCAGTTTATCACACGAAGCAAAGTCTGTCTAGCGGACGCTATGCTTCGAGGATACTACCGTACACCCAGCGCACAAATACTGGCAAGGAACGAAATAGAAGGCAGTTCACACACAGTGACCCGGCACACACGGCGGAAGCGACTCCAGGTGATCCAGCTTCCATAGAAAACGCGTCTAGTCGGTTGTCGTTTTCTTCAGCTTTGTGTTTCGATTGTAAGCAAGAGCGCCACGTGCTAGCAGCCGATACTGCGGCGGGGTTGCCGGCAAGAAATCGATCGGCAGAAAACTCAGACGATGCTTCAGCGTTCCCGTT
>AVCM01001298.1:0-10219 GCA_000447165.1 Hammondia hammondi
TTAGGCCCGACGACGGGCGGTGAGAGTGTTGAGTCATCTTGGTGGACAATCAGAGGAAAAATCGGAATTCTACAGTGGTGAAAACCACAAAATGGGGTGGGACGGTTCTCGGATCTTCCCACGCACTGCTGGGAAGGAGGCGCAGGTGACAGACTGAAGCTACCCCCGCCTGTCAAAGTTACCCAAACCGCGATCCTGCCAATTCTGTTGCAAGGCAAAAGTCAAAGGCTCTCTATGGGAAAAGTGGGGATGACAGAGATCCATCCAGATGAGACAACAGTGTCCGGGCGACAGCTGGACTGGGGTGAGAGGCCGCCGAGTCAAGAACGAGGAGTGCGAAAAGGCTGTGAATCATGAGTCAGACTCGTCCGTCGGCATCGCGCATAGACACTGAGACTTCTCCCGTGCAACAAACATCCCTTGATAATTCCTGTGTTCGCTACCAGCAGTTAAATGCACAGAAGCATTTGACTGTGGAGACAGCGGGGTGAAAAGTCACAAGGCGTGCCGGAACGCAGGCAACTTAGCGGACCGGGGCTGGCCACAGAAAGCATCCTAAGGGTAGTGTTCCACCAGCGGACGTTGCTTTACCTCGTTTCTTCCTCCATTGACGTGAAGATATTTTTGTGCTCCCACAAACGTATTGAAACGGGGAGAAACAGTGCAACAGCTGGACAGTCTCGTGTTCGCCAGCTTGTGCTCGTTGTGTGGGGAGCCGCTGTGGAATTCAAAGGGTCTCCCGAGGTATCCAGTTTTTGTCCGGACGGCGTGCAGATTGACGAGTCCGTCGTCTCTTCAAACTGGTGTCAACAAGAGACTTCAGACAATGCCTTTCAACATAAAGTGTTAGCGTGCTTCAAGCTTCGAGTTCTGCGCACTGGAGACGCCATAGTTAGACTCGAACCTAAGCGAGGCAGAGGAATACTCTATTATCTGTCAAATGTTTCCTGGGATACAAGCCATTTTCCTGACCTGGCGAGGCTTAACACGAATTGTTACTTACGTATGGGACAGAATAAAATTTGCCGAGCTCTGCTTTTGAGAAATCTACGAAAGTGGCAACAGCCTGTCGCACGCCACTAAAACCAGAACGTGTTTCCTGGACCCTAAACGGCAATTGTGGGTCGTTAATGTTACACAGAACTGATATGGTGACGGCGGGTCTGCTGCTGGCGCACCTGTCGAAATGAAAGAAGGGAAGCATTGCAGTGTATCAAGATGCAACTTACTGTGAAGTTATGAAAATCGAGCCTCGGGGGGAAAGGGTATGTGTACGACGAGTGCGTGGCTTTGCCCATCCTGAAGAGTTCTGTGCAAGGTTCTTCGCACTCGAAAATGTCATCATCGGAAACATTCTAAACGTAAAAATTGTATATTATATATAGGCCGTTTGTGGTTGAAATCCTCGCAAAAAGACTGCCAATACGCGAATACCCTCCTTCGGAGTCAGCGGACTGCACGCCGTTAAGACTGTCGATGAGAGCAGGCCCTTCGCTGTACTTCGAAAGTGAAGTACACATTCATTCGTTGACAGTTCGTGGGATGCCACAGCAAAAGAATAGAAGGAGTTCAAAGAACCGAAACGCGTGCCTAAAAATTGCGATGTCGGGGGCTGCCGTCGTGCGCTGGCTGTGTCGTTGCCGGTGATACTCCCTGTAGAAGCATGTCCATTACGGAGTCACCAGATCTTGTCATGGTTGCAGCAGTTTCGCTGCCTCGTTTTTTGTTTTTGGCAAGGGCCGCGGCTCGAGCCATCATGGTGCTAAGAATGGCTTTTCGGCGTTTCGTGAATCTGGTAACCCAAGAAAAATATTTGCGCATCTGTTTCCAGAGTTTTACAGCCACGTTCTTGATGGCCATTTCGGTCCTCAGAATTGTTCTGCTCTCAGAACGGATGATCATATATGCATTGCCTACGACTGATGCGGTGATGAGTGTCGACCCGATTCCGGAATACAGGCCCACCTTGAAGACATCCGACAGCGCAGCGAACGTTGGAGCCACCATAGATCCACTTCCTGCCACGACCACGCACGCCATTTGTTGCATAATAGGGTTCCAGCTGCAATCTTCAATGGCCTTCATTCCTGAATCGGTGAGGAACTGAGCGATGTCTAACGCGGAGAGCAGAGTGTACGCAAAAATGAGCCCGAGAGAAAGCACGCTGACTATGGCGAGCTTCCGCGATCTGCTTCTTTTGGCCACCCAGTCCTTGACCATCTGGCCCATGAAGGGCGCCTGCCTTTGAAGAGAACCCGCCAAATACGGCATACCGAGTTGTTCGAAGGCAACTCCGGCGAATCTCATCATGTTTGCGTACATGAACGCCTGTCCACTCTTGAGTGACACCAAAGCCTTCCGGGTTTCTTGAGGGGTATTGTGCTCGAAGAAGTTCAGCGAGGCGTCGTTCGCAAAAATGTACCGAAACGAATTCACGTAGCTGGGGTCATCCAACTTTTCGATTGCGTGGCCAGTCCCAAATGACTTCTCGTAATCTGTTAAAAGGGATGGATTGAGCACATACGGATATATGAATCCGAGGATTTGCTCCCAGAGTGAGACACAGTGGTCTGCACACATTGACAGCTGGTATTCTGTGGATCTCTGCTCAGTGTCAAGATTGGCGTAGTCCGGTCTCAACCCGATTACGCCGATGTTTCTGAGGGTTGTAGGGGGTTGCCGTCTATACGTTTGTGCCCGTACCGCCACTGTCTCTTGTACCAGCTCCACAAATGCCTCGTCCAGCAGGATGGCCGAGCCTTGGTCTCCTGCCGTGTGTAGCGCAATTTCTTTCATTTTGTGGAGAAGTTGGAAGATCCGTGGGAAATTGAATCTGACACCAAACCACACGGCATGATCCGAGCCTGGAACAGCGCGTACAAGGTCGAGAAAGAAGGTTTTGACGCCGCGCCATATCTTTTGACCCACAGATTCGCGGGCGCCTCTCGCAATTCGTCCGAAGAAAATGGTGTCGTCCCGAGAGCTTCCGTCTTTCAGATTCTTTACTGTATCCTCGACAAGGGTATACAAGTTATCGCTCATCCCCTTCAGATGCCTTTCGTGCGCTTGGTATATTTCGAGGGAGTCGAGAATAGCCCTATGAAGGCGCCTCCACCACTGATGAGTGTCTGGTGTGGGCATCGTTTCAAGTCGTAGATTTTCCCACTTGCCCTTGAATGTCTCATTGTGCAAGTCGGCTTCGAGGACGTCGGGCGAGAAACCAAAACGTGACCATTCGTATATTTGCTCGTCGCACCTCTTCATGACACTTTGACCCTCAATGGAAAAAGCTGGAGGCGTAGCGAGATAGGAAGCCTCTTGCAGGTCATTGAGTGTTCGGTCACGGAACAGCGAGTGGTAGTTCACCACTTGCATGAGAACTGCACTGTGAGCGGTGAAGGTGAAAGCATCCATCACAATATCGCGCCATCCTTCTGGTAATTGCCGACTGAGCACTGACACCAGCATACGACAGAGATGCCGCGGCGACATCGTAAACGCGAATTCTTGCGACTACTGTGAGTTTTGTTACGTCGCTCGATTCGGTAAGCTTGTACAGTGTGACCCGTCGGGCAATCAGTTAGTGCAAAGGAACAAAGAATCATCAGTAACTGAGAGGCGGAGACGGAAGCGGGAAGTCTGTGGGATAAAGAGGAACGACCAGCCAAAACACTATATGCATGTCAACCTTGATCTCAGCCATTTCCTGAATGATGGCACTGACTGTGTCGACCAAATCGTGCTCTTACGCATATAAGTGAGATATTCGTCGTCATATTTCTAAATGTAGAAACTCAAACGTCACCTCATATATCTGTCCGGTCACGGCTTCCCAAAAAGAATCAATGTTCCGCTGCTATCAGGTAAATCTGTCTTGGTTTATTCTTGTTAAATCTTATATGTGCGACAGTAAGGCTGTTGCCCGTATTGTCAAAAAACCGGTGACGCTTTCGTGAGCGACCCTAACTTCTTCGGGCCGGCAAATCACCTACTACCATCAATTGTGGCAGGATAGGGCAAACGTACACGTTTTGGATCTGTCGAGGGTCCGCCTTCTGGCTTTTGCGAGGACACCAGTTTTCAGGGCCTTATAGAATTGGCGGAAAAGCATCGGGATCGAACGACTGTGGGCGAACAACCTCTTTGTCCAATTGGGAATCCGTTGCAAGGCTCTACGGTTTGCTACCAATGCGTTTGGTGAATCTGTACCAGTAAACAGGAAGGCAGAAGAAGAGGCATACTACATAATCACATCATAGGCTGGCAATGAAGACAACTGATCCGGCCTCTGTGTCTGAGATCCTGGCTTCAGGTCCGTCATTACCTTCTTCGAGGAGGAATTCAAAGAGCCACAAAAACGAGAAGCCCTTGGGAACGCCGAGAATGACCAGGTCATCAGATAACAGAGGCTTCAGGCGAGCAGTCGACATAGCATAACTTCTTTCTCCAGCGAAGGCTTCTCGAATGAAATCAACTGGCGACAAGATTCCTTCCCGGTGTGGAGTAAATTGTGGAACTGCGAGAAAATCAGGACGCGGGCACGTACATCCTTCAACAAATAAGATTTTTAGAAAACAGGGTGAGCTTCCTTATTTTATTCTGTTTCGAGCGATATTTTACTTTCCTGCAGTTTACAGGCTGTTAGCTGCTACTCAAACAATGCCGCAAGCGCGGCTGCGCCAGCAGTACAAAAGTGAGCAGGTGCAACGCCGATCGTTTACGTGTATTCCCCCATTGATGGATGCAGTCGTGGCATATTCTTTGCTCCCCTGAATATCGAGAAGTTGCAGGACTCTGTGTCCATATGAATGCTGATGAAAAATTGTTCAGTCTACTCGTAAGAAGATATGCCGCACCCACTAACATAAAACAGTGAAGAAGACGTGTCCGCTTCCACCGTCACTGATGTTCGCGCATTACACACTTACGAAGAGCCATGATGTACAGTCGGACACGAAGAGCGCTCCCATAATGATGGTGTTTAGCCAATTTAGTGCTGATATCTGTCCGATCCCAGGACGCGGTACTTCCTGCTTGACGGGAAGTGGCCAGAGTCATCAGATTCTCCAGCCCGTACTGTTTCAAGACCTTCGTACCAACTGGCGTTCCGTAGGAAAAGACACACACAACCACTCATTGTTGGTTCTTTCACTTTGCAGGCTAGAAGCTGCGACTTTAGCGTCTTAAAGTGAAGGCGTTTTCACTTCGGAATGGTCCGTGTCACGGAGCACCATCCACTGCTTGTTTGTGAGGTCCTGCACCACCAACACTACAGACTAGTTCATGGTCGGCAAACGTTTTCTTCTAGCAGTGTGCGGCGACCTTGAATTCGTGGACTTGCCTTTTTGAAATCGGGACAGCATTTTATTGATGTTGAGGGCGTCGTAGAAATACCAGTTGTTCATTGCTGCAACCACAGATCATCGTTAGAAACAGGTGTAACGCTGCTAGCGCAGAGGACACTGAGACGCTCCCAGGTCTTCTGCCGGAAATACCCGCCCTTGAGAGGTACCCTTACCTGCACCCAGACGGAAGTCTGAATAAAGACGAGCCACTGATGCCTCCGCAGGACCACCGAGTAGAACGCCTGTACACATAGAATCCGAAAATTGACGCCGTATTGAAATTCGTGTAGCATGAATTATTCTTGATGGCGGAAACCAACAAAGTACTGCCGAGCAGACCATCATTCTAAAAACATTTGACTATCCACTCGCGAATCCCTTGCTTCAGAGAAATCTCACTGTCTTCGTCAAGCATTGCTTCAAGTGCGCCTGAAAATTAGCACAACAAGACACACTGAAGCAGCGCAAACTCTCCATAACGGCGCAGTGCAACTGCTGCGGGGCGTTTGCCGGTGTTGCTTAGACACCACCAGCAGTCAAACACACAAGACCAGGGCTTGTCACTTATGCCGACCACATAGTCACTCCAAGCGTGTGTCTTATTTTATTCTGTATCCCTCCCTCTCAATAATAGCACGCGAGAGAACGGCCCGGATGAGGATCGCACGCTGCTGAATCTGCCCTCTCACCTAGTCCTGTAACCGTGTTGAAAGCATTCTCAAGCTTGTGAAATTTGACACGCTTTTCCAGCTGTTCCTCGTCTGTCAAGCCTGGATTTGTTTCATTTGACAGTTCTTCGAAGAGGGTTGTGTCTTTCCAACTACAGGGAATTACCATCTCGTTATTTCTAGACCGGCAGCGAGTGACATGTAACCTGTTCAGGTTGTGAGTCATCGTTACTGACGCTTCCAGTGGAACTCCTGCTTGCCGGAATACTTCGATCTGTTGCTGTACGTCTACGGAAATGCACAAACAGCAAGCGTGCTTGAGGTGTGGTAAGGGAATGGACTGGCTCAAGTGGCCACTGGAAGACAGGGAATAGAGGCAACGCACCAGGAAACACAAACACCGTGGTGTCGATGTTCTTGGGCGGTAGGATTCGGCCGTGCTCATGCCATAGGAGACGCCATGCTCCTCACCAGGTGGATGAGAATCGTTCCCTGCTTCGCCCGCGAGTTTTAGCTCCCGTATTACTTACAAGTCGTTAAAGCTTCCAGGTGCCTATCCAACATATCCAGTACGAGGCGAAGACTTCCCAAAGGGAGACGTGATTTCCTCTTTTGGTCCCAACCGCTGTGCTCCGGGGCAAATGGGTGTAACGACCTCTTTCTTCTTGAAAAACGTGAAAGTATGGAATGCTTCGGTGACAGTCGATCGGCAGCTGCCATGCTGTCTAAAAGGCGTGGCGTATCCAGCGGAGATAGCGTCGACAGTAGTGTACGAGTCCCGTAGAAAGGCAGCAGTTCAGCTGTGCCATCACCGAAGTACTTATCGTACCCAAGGTAAGCGGCTCCTAGCGCCAACATTCGCGTAAACACTGCAGCACAGTTCACAAACATCATACGGAGAACATGAACACATTGCGACACCCGTTGCGGTCCCTCGGACAAACTACGGGGTGCAGGCACATAGAACGAGTGCGTAGACGGCTTTGCCTGCAGTGAGACACTGCATCGAAACAGGTAACAAATTAAAATGTGTCGTCAATCTCACGCGTGACCGGTGCTCAAGTAAACTCACCCGACGTATCCGGAATTAGGAGAGACACCCCCCTTCCCAGCACTTACGGAACGGGTTTGAGGTTGCAATGAGTCCGGCAATGCAAGGCGTCACAGGCCCCTTCTGTCCCGCGAAGTGTGCGGCTCTACCATCGTCTGGGTCAGATGACAGTGATGAAGCGCTGGTATCCTCCGCCGATTCCTGGCTTATCTGTTCGGTTTGCTTTCCTTCCACGGAAAGGCCGGGCCCTGTAGCTGTTTGGTGCATGCCGAATTGATCAAACCCCAACGCCATGCCAGCTACGCGCTTCAGCTTCTCGGTGAGCCTCGTCCTGGTTTCTTCGAGAGACTTTCCTAGAGAGGCGGTTGACCCCGCCAGGGAAAGAGAGAGAAAAGCAAGATTGCTAGACATTTGTTGCATCTCTATGGCTGCAGCCGAAAGCGACTCTCCGGCTCTGGCACCGTTGGGATCGGCATTGTACGTTGACGGCGTTGAGGCGACTTCATGCGTCTTCGTGGCAGACCACGACTCCAAAGAACCGAAGGAGAAATCGGGGATCTGCGCCGACGGTTCACTCTTATCAGAAGGAAGTGATCCTAAAAGACCTGCAACAACAGCATTCAAGGGTAAAAAGATTGTATCTTTATTCACAATCTAGCTTTTAAAGGGAGGGTTTCTGAAAAGGGCAAAGCCTTTCTAAGCAACTCCACAACGCATTTGTGAAATTTGTCCCCTACCGTTGACAGCCACCTGTAGTGCAGGGTCTTCCAGCATCGACCTTAGCTCATCCAAGTTGTTTTCTAGCATCTGCGTCCTTGCTTGTTCGGGTGTGAGGTCAGCAGTCTCCAGCTGCTCCAGGGGGAACTGCCCATCAGAAAGTTCCTCGAATTGTTTGGCAAACGTTTTGCCATCGTTGATAAGATTAGGACTTGGGGAATTATATTCGCGGTCGGAGTCGAGGCCAAGAAGGCTGTCCATCACTTTCTCTGAAGGAGCCGTTGAAACAGGATAATTATTCTCTTCTTTATCCACCGAAGCAGCTGCCGGTGCTTGTGCGTTCGATTGACTGGAGGTTGGATCTGGAGTTCTCATGGCTGTCGCTCCTGCTCGACGCCTCTCCGTAACAAACGTATCAGGTTCATGCTTGACTATGTTTGCGAGAGCGCTACCAGAAACCTTCGGTCGACCAACAGCCTGGTCGTCACCCATCCCATCGCCTAAGGGGCGGGCCAAGGCTGCTTTAGAGCACAACAGCAATTGCTGCCCTAATGTAATTGTTACGCCAAGCAAAAAAGCCAAACATAATGTCCGCAGGGAAGCGAGGGTCTTCATGCTTCCTTCCGCTCCCGCGCGGTCAACTAAGGCGACGCGGTCGGATCCCATTTTTGCCCACAATTAACATCCGCCACCCGTTCATTCAATACTTTTTCGTTTTTGTGGACCGTTAATACAAAGGAACACATGAAACCATAGTTCTGAGTATGCAAGGAATATGCGGTAGTGCTCGCGTTGGTCTGAAGCGGACAGCCACCAAGAGTAGAGTCAACGTCGGATGCAACAGTATGTGCACGAAGGGGAAAAGTAGGGACGACACGCCTCCCATTTCTGGTGATGCGAAGAGAGAAACTAGTTCCGCTCTCGTGTGATGATCACTTATCACTGCTGAGGTCCTGCCAATTAACGACCTCTAAATGAAAACTGTCCCAGCTCGAGGCCGACGAGCAGCAACGGCCGTCAAGACGCAGCAGATTGCTGCAGCCCCTACTTTCTACATGATATCGCTGAGTGTCTGGAAGCCTGCCTCACCACATGTTTTTGTCGAAGGCAGATGCAATGGCACTTTCATGGAGCACGAAAGGCCATCTCAGTAGATGAAGTTCTGTCTCTCCAAAGGATCCGCATCTACCATATTTTTTGCAAGCCCCCCAAAAACATTATCGCGGCCTACGGTACCTAGGTCACCCGCCTTCCACCTTTCTTGCCGGCTCTAGGCACGAACAGCACTGCGCCCTTAAAACCTCCGTGACACCAAAAATATACTTGCTCTTCCGAGCTGTGCGGCTCTCCCCGCTCCCCTTGCGCCGTTCCTCCCAGAGACGGAGGCGCCCGCAGCACATAGTGAAGCCATGCGCCATGAGCGTGTTGAAGTGACTTCTTTACACGACGGATGGCCTCTTTTCACATTTGCCAGTTTCCGATCCTTAGGCAGAATGAGGTTATGACCCGTTAGAAGTACACAACCGTTGATTTCCCCTTAGCAATCAGCGTGCTAGTCTTTCAATCTCAGCAAGGCACTAAAGAGCAAAACTCTCTGAGGCAGCAGCCACAGTCGGCAGTTGTGGCTCCTCACTCGCCACTCTTTCCAAGAACTCTCTGGAACTAAATTAATAAAATATCGGCGCATAAGAATCATGCAAGAGGTTTCAGACAGAGCGAAACATGCGTGTCACGGCTTCACCGGATTCAGCGAGTCCCAACGCAGGTGAAGCTGTGTGTTGCGTGCCCAGTTTGTCTGCCTCTGAGTTTCTCAGACAAGGAAGCGGCTAGGCGGTTCCCTCGCTTTGGTATTTAATGTCTGTGAGATTCCTGCACCTCCACACAAGTCAGGAGTTTAAGTTTTGGCCTCGCTTAACTCCTGCACAATATGTAGTTCCATACAAATGTGCAGCACTATCTGTTACACGTCTTGACACAGACGAAGCTAATTTCTTTGCGGTAGCATTTTGGCTTGTCCCTGCTGACTGAACTCAGTTAAGACATGCTTCCCGCCTGCTGCATCGAAGGTCAAGGCAAGAACATGCAGCTTGAGAGACGCTTGTCGCCCCACGTGCATCCGCAACAGGCAACTTTTCCCAAGAAGCAAAATTGGCCGAGGTTTTCAATGCAATAACCCGGCAAAAATCAGGGATAATTGTTCGCGGCGTTAGACACGACACGTGCTAGCACGCCGACAGTGACCCGAGCGTCTTGTGCCAGTGTGTGCGCGTGTCTGTGAACACAGATCTTCCTGGCGCCCTAGAAAGACATAACATTCAGGAATCTCCTCAGTCATTTGCCCGGCAAAAGGACTGGATTTAATGTGTGTTACATCTCAAAGCGGGAATAGTGACTGATTTCAGCCCAGTCGGTGTTACAATCTGTCCTTTGGAGGGCAG
>AVCM01001301.1:0-15452 GCA_000447165.1 Hammondia hammondi
ATATATATATATATATATATACTTGTATGTTCATATGTTGCAAATTTCCCTGTTTTCTGTCTGATCAGGTAGACACACAGCTATACCGATCTTTCACCATGTATATATGCATGCGTATTTGCCGTGTTGCACGTTATACAGTTACACTGCAATACCAAAGGTGAATCGCCTTTTCAAAGATAGCTTAGAACTACGACTAGATTCCTAAAAGTACGGTGGATGTCTATGGTCGTAGAGAGTTCGTGTGACTTACTGCTTCTCTCTCCATCTTTTCCTCTGCATCCAGCTCATCATCATCGTCTTTGGATTCGTGCTTGCTGAATCGACAGCCGGGAGCATTCTTCCCCAGTTTTCCGCAGCACCACCACATTTCGCCTCCATACTCTGAGTGATGAGTCCGGCAACTCCAATTGTAATTCTCGGTTTCCTCGTAGTCTTTACCACAGTTTTTGCACGTCCGCTGCTGGGCTTCGAACATCTTTCGCCGCGCTCTGTGGTAGTTCGAGGGGAGCACAAAGAGGCAGTCAACAGACTAGAGGAGCAAGACGTCGTATTTGGGCGTAGCCTATTGAAAGTTCGAAGAACATTTGGGCACTACAGTCAGGGAGTGCATAAATGAATTTTAACACCTGGCAACCTACGTAGCACCGCATCGTCCGGCAGTCTAAACCAGTACAGAGGTTGACACATAATCGTGCATAACGCTTATGTGTATGTATGTAATCTGTTTATATCGGCATTCACCGAACCTACATGCTCGCAAGCACGAAGGTGCATGCACGGACAAAAAGAGGTTAAGGGGACCATCATTTTCTCGACATCCACACCTGAATCGCGCTATTCTCTGCTTCAGCTTATCACGATCCTCCCGTAGCTCTTTCATCTGCTTATCCATCTCTTCACGTTCCTTTTTAAGACTCTCTATTTCCTCCGACTGCTGCGCGCTCTCTTTGGAAGCTTGCAGGCGAGTCTCCTCCAACTCCCTCCTCAACCGATTCGTTTCTGCCTGCGAGCAAGTGCCAACAGGAAGATACCCCCAAAAGCATGAAAAACCGAAGTACTGTCGTCAACAAACTCTAGATATTCCATTAACTCACTTTCTGTCTGATCTGAGCCACTGCTGAGCGGTTGTTGGTTAGTAGTCATTATTTATAAACGCGCGGAGAGGTCCAGTAAATACGTGATGCATCTTGATAAAAGTGCACAAAAACGCTTGCATATGCTTCAAAAGTTTCTCTGTATATATCATCTCCTCTGCGTTTATACCCCACTTTCCAGTTGGTTATGCTGATCCGGTTCCCTGTACAACTTCCATTTCCAGCTTCGTCTTTTTCCGCTCTCGTTCGAGAAGAGGGTCTGCCTGATTCACTCAAATTAGACAAGACTCAATTTCCCGCCCAAGCACCCCGTACCAAAACTCTTGGAAAGCTCACAGTTGTTTTCCAGTGCCAAGTTCTTTGTGATTGCTGCACACCACCACCCCAGTGGACTGCTTAATAAAGCTAAGAGTGCTGGAGTTCAATGTCGTACGACACGGAGGTTTTTGCCATCGTATATGTTCTGGGTGTCTTCTCTGGCACTACTCACCGCTAGACGGTCACGGTGGAGTGTCAAGTCCTTCTTGATGTCAAGAAGTCGAGTCCGCTCGTTAGCCAGCTTGGCGCACTCGTTCTGCAGGTTTGCTGAGAACTTCTGGATGTCATCGAGATGCGCCTTCGAAACTGACTGAAATGCGGTTGACCGGGACCAAATGAAATCAAAGAGAATAGAACTACCTTCTTCAATTTTTAGTGTCCCTCCTACCGCCTTATACATCACGGCAAATGAAGGCAGACCAGTGGAGCAGTTTCAGCAAAAGACTGGAGGCGTAAGAACTGGAAAACGAGAGATGATAGCAGATTTTTGACTACGGTTGACTACGATGTAAGAACCGAGAGCGAGTGTGCGCTGACAGTGGTCATGTAGATTTGCTTCTTGGAATTCAGATTTGATGATAACATGTGAGACTATGCGCAGGATTCACGATAGAATAACTTTTGTGGTATAGTGTGGACGTTAGCATTAATTGTGAAAAAGTTAACTGAACTACGTGCAAAACCACCATTCCCTTCAAGCGAACCTGTGCAATGCCGATCATCGAAATTCTGTAAAATGTTGCTCACAGCTTGCGCCTTTTTTCCTTGGTTACATTTTAAATTTTTACTAATTGGTTTATTTGCTCAATTAAATATTATTAAAAGATATTTCATCTAGCAAAAGTTTACAGCGTTAGTTCGCTAACTCCTCCGTCTACACTCTGTTCAAGTTCGAAAACGGACAGACTTTCTTTTCCCCAGGTAATACGGAGGCGCAGCAAAGCCCCATCTTGCAGACACTTTATGGTGCATGGAAACAGAGGTTTCCATTCACTTGAAGATTCGGTGTTGATCGGCTTCCCCGCACTTCAAGCATTTGTTTCAAATCTCCTTACTTCCTCAAACAGGAGAGCATCTTGCAAGCTCTTTACAGTTGGGAGGTCTTTCGTAACAGCAGAGAGGCCTCTGACCTAGCGTAAAACGAACACCTCAGCATCATTTTCAAATTTAGGGTTAAGGTCAATCGTCTTGGCAGCGTGTGCCCATGAGGAGGCGATGACCCCCATGTCGGGGAGAAGGTTTCCGTGACTAGGAAAAAACTGGGAACACAAGGGCTCACTTCTGCAGCCGCCTACCTGCTCTGTGAGAACCTCGTGTTCGTGCTGCAGGAGAGCTGCGGTATTTCGTGTGACAGTGAGTTTTCTGCTCAATTCCTCATTCGTTTGTCGCAGCTCCGTGACAGTCTGAGAGAGGCGACTCTGTTCCGCCTGGTGCTGTCCGATCAGCGCTTCCAGCTGCTGTAGTTGCCACCTTAGGGAAGCACAGTCACTCTCAGTCTGAGTGATGTGGAGGCGAGAAAAGGATTCCTTGAAAACAGAAGGATATCAACCCGCACACATGCAGAACAAGCCATTTTCGTCGTAGCTTCGGCCGATGCACTTCATTTTCTCACGCGTGGTTCAGGTGGCCGTCAGTTTGGTTTTGCGGTCAAAGAGTTGCTGTGTTACAAAGTCACAGTTTCACTCCGACTAAAAGTTATCGTACGACGGTTTCGCAGGCAACTTCTGTAAATGGCCTCTCTGAGAGCGGGGTTTCGCCCATTGTCGCAACGTCATAACGGTTGTTCAGGCGCCGCACAGTAGGGTAGTTTTGGTAGGGGTACCTTTTGCTTAGTTTGCTCCAGTTCGACTTTCAGTTTTGCTAGAGAAGACGTCGCGGCTTCCAGTTTCTCGTAGAGCTCTTTGCATGCCGTTTCCGAGACCGTGAGGCGCTGCCTCAAAACTGCATTTCCCTCTTTAACTGCCTGAAGCTCACTCAGGAGCGAGTCACTCAACTGCATTTCCGCCAGCACTGCTGTTTTTCCCGGGCTCACTGGAGAGGCCGCCCGCGGTGTAGATGCCGGTACTTCTAGCTTGGGTTCCTGGAGATCAACAGAACGATGAAATCAGAAATATGGGTCCGCCGCCTCTGCTAAAAACACGCTTCAAGCAAATCACACGTCTGGGGAGCGAGCGCCCTACAGTGTTAGCGATAACTTGTGACGAACTAGCGTCTATCGTGTATGTGTTCCAGAACCACAGACAAAGTAAGAATATCTGCCAAGCGAAATAGAGTCCTCGGCTACAACAGCGCTTTTGAACTCATGGAAAAGGCGCGATTCTTGGGGCCTCGCTCCACACGAGAGCACAGTGAGCGAATATTTGAGGTTTTCAAGGGAATTCATTGACATGAGGCAATAGAAAAGTGTCCGAAGCGATGCCGCAGGCTGCTACTCGTTGCTGAATTGACTGCTACTGCAAGATCGCCACTGAAACGGTATTCACCAACACGCGGCGCGCTGCTCGGTGAAGTTCCCGTTGGTTTGTTCTTCTCGGAACAGCGCGCAGTCTATTTCTTGTCAATCACTTCAGCTGCATGTTAAAACGGTTTCTTGGCACCGTAGGGGCACTTCTTCTTTCTGTAACGACGAAACTGAAGGAATCTGAACTAATGCTATGGCGATAAAAAACGAGGACCTCGACTCGGTGCCCCTAACCTTCCGTGTGGTAGACGTTCCAAGTCTTTCATGGCGCTCGATTTCTTCTTGGCGTATCCGGTGCACTTCGAACATGGGAAGCAAGTACTGCCGCATGACCTGAGCCGCTTTCTCTCCAGGCAATTGCTGCAACAAGGTCGACGGGTTAGTACCAATAATTACTAATACAAGAAGGTCCTCTTTGCATATCGTAGGGAAGTAGGAAGAGACACATTGTGCCCCGGTAAAGACGCACCTACATATCATTTTGTAACTTCCGTGTGTAGGTGTGTGTCCACGCTATACACCCGCGAATCCGACGTATTTAAATTTGCCTCTTCAGCGGGAATAAAAATCCGCATTCACACGTACATACACGTTCATACAGCAACTCAAATATACAGATTTATCTTGCGATGCCTGGACACGGTGTAGAGTTTCTCCTTGCTGTCTGGGGGGAAATGAGATGACGTACAGATCTATGTGCATGTTCATCCTGTCGGCGTAGTTTGGTTTCGATGGCTCACGTTCTGGAATGCACTGTCATTGAGAAGAGATTCAAGCAATGCAGCGGCCTTGCTGTCTTCGGCTTTGGTTTCACCCGATGTTGAATAACGGCCGCCGCTCGGCCGTCCCCTCTCCGCCACACTAACATCTTTTTGCCGATGGGGAGCACCAGCTGGTGGGGGCAAAGGTCCATGGAAAACCTTATCGGTAGGGGCGAAGCGCACCCCCGGTCTACAAAAAGTAGTCAACAGAACTGCCAACGCCTCGAAACTTGCTCGACTGTCACGTTCCACTGATCTGTGCACCTCAACTCCCCACCAGTTGAGCGACGAGAGGGAAATGTGTCTCACCCACTGGACCATCAACGAAAGACACTCCAGTCTCTCTCGCTTTTGAAAAACTGTCCGTAAACGTGTATCCACCTATAGAAAGCCTTATGCGAGGATGCAATCATATGAGTGATTCTCACGCATTTGACCGAACGGAATTGTGTATGATCTTTGATTGGCTACGGTTCCTACGTCAGATAGAAGGCAAGTAGTCGTGAATACCCTGTAACAGTCGTGGCTGCCATTCCGGTCTGTTTTACTGGATACGGATTTTTATTTTCAAGCCCAAGACGTGAATGCTGTGTAGAGCGAGAACTTCCAGAGGGATGACGCCGTACGTGGACGGTTTCTTCGCTCGGTTTTGAGTTTCCGTGGACGAACTGTCTCCTCCTGAAGAGGAGAGAGAGACACCATATCCACTCAGCATCACCACTTGGAGAAAAGTTTGACGCAGAGAAATCTTGAATGGCCTGTCTTGTTGCCTTGTTACGTCACCAAAAGTCGGAAAGAAGGACCATTTAAAAAAGGCGACTCAGATGGAGTCGTCTGTTGCGCAGGATTTCGAATCAGCTGCCTCGGCCACCTGAGCAGGCAGGAGTTTTTCACTCTTTTAGTTCATCTCTCGGGGCCACCGAGGTGTATGCTGCTTATTTGAAACGAATAGTTCGTGACGAGTTGAGGTAAAATCGATCGAGTGGTCACATTTGAGCGGATAAACAGAAATACTAGGCGACAAGATCAGTGAAGCTGATTGCCAAGCCATGAGCCGAAAATTAACATCGGTTTAGAAGCTCTCGTCTAAAAGGCGTTGACTGTGGATTCCACCTGATGTCCTTCTTAGCTGAGAGAAATACCGAGATCGGGCACTTACACGTATTTGATTGAATCCTCCGGTTTGTTGGAAGATAGTGAAATTTGCAGAAAACAGAATCGACTTCACGACCGTGGGGCCCCAAGTGTTTTTATTGGGGCTTGTTATGGTGTAGATAATGAGAGAAATTCCGCTGATTCGATTCAGTTTCGTCGCGAATTTTGCATATCCACATTCAGGTTTAGCCCCGACACAGAATGTGCTGGTATATGAGCTTGTTAGTCATTACGTGATTGTCCTACCTCTCGGGTGCTTTGCAACTCTCTGCGGGAAATTGAGTATTCACTCCTCTGCGCTACCACATTGGCCTCTACATCCATACGTGATCTCCTGTGCATATTCAGGACCACTCGTCATACATTTCCTCAAGGAAAAGAGATTCGATTCGTCTGAACGAGCGCTCGGACAATTGCTCTGGCGTTGTTCCACACTAAATTCTACGAGCGAACTGATAATAACTTATTTCAGAAAGAGTTCAGAGGGTGAAATCAAAAGACGTTAGTGAGACGGAGCCTCCGTTTTTCGGCATAGCGGATTTGTAATCACTCGAGTAGGACGCTCGTTCTTCAGTGGCGATTCGAACTTATGGTAGGTTTGCCCAACGAAGACCACTACCGAATTCAGCACAGATACTTTGAGTTACTAATACAGAACGTAACAGTACTAGGAAATAGGAAATCGCGTTAGTTCTTGGGAAAACGACTTCCAAACCACCAGTATAGATTGGTACAAAAAAGTTACCATATCCTCCGTACAAAGCCGGCGGTCTCCACGGCACGACTTCATACATCGTAATCCCCCACATTCTCAAATTTGCCGCTGTGTTGGAAGGAAAAACAGATGATTGAGCAATTGAAACAGTTCCCGAACGGCTGACACATGGTTCTCTTCAGCTTCCTCACTGGCACAGGGTATTTTTGAGCTCTCCGATCACCCATCTCGCTCATGTCACTGACACACCAGGTTCCCAGGAAGGAACGACAGTCGCCGTAAAGACTACAGTCGGCCCCCCGATCTCACTCAAAAAGGAAGCGATTCCTTTCAGGCTCTGTACCCCGTAGTCCAAGAGAGAGCTCACGTTGAGGAGAAAAGAGTGCCCACGACGGCATTGTCACAATTCTGTCTTTTCCTCTTGACGCGTGTTTTGGCCTTCTCTCCGAGCTCTTGTCAACTATTGTTCCCGCGTTTTGGAACGGCATTTTTCACCATGTCACTCCATACTCGTATTGCAGCTCTGCTCCTCTTTCTTGCGCTCTCTTCTGCTTTTTGTCCTTTCTCTGTTCTTGGCCAAAAAACAGAGGACGTCGACCAAAAAGAAGAGGGCTTTGAGATCGCGTCAACAGAGGCTCCGGAGGAAGCTGAAGAGTCACAGATTTCAATTACGAGACCGGGAGGCTCTTCATCTATTTGGGACAACCCGCCTGAATCTCATCGGGATCTCTGGAGGTGGTGCACTACTCAGCCGTCTCTGATAGAGGTAATGTGGCTGTGTTTCGGGCGATACGACAACACCGACTTCTAGGCATTTGATGCAGTGCAGTATCCTTTTCTTGGAAGTTACCCGTTGATACCCGTACGCGAGATACTCTGTTCTCTGCGCTCTCTTAAGAGTGATTGGTTGTCTCGCACGTGTTGCGCAGAAACCTCTTTCCGTTCTTCTTCGGTGTAACCAGATTGACGAGTTGATGCAGCTTGTTTTGCTGTGCGCGTGTGCATTTACGCATGCACAGACTATACAAAAAGTGAGCAACCATAAAATACTGATGGGTCGTTTTCTCAGGGATTCCGGTTGCCCAGTTCAGTGTTGGTGCCCACCATTTAATTGATCACAGACTGTTAGACAATAGGAAATTGTCGAACAAAGAAGGGCTCCTGCAGGTGCTCTGCCTACCAGTTGCTCGCGGCAAATATACGGTTTGCACTTCGTTCTGACTTTCCGCCTTCCGTTCTTGAGTGCAGAACTTCGATATCTTGCTCGACCCGTATCCACTTCGCCCGGGTAGAAATTTCAATTTGCATTTAAGAGGCAACCTCAAGGAGGCGCTTCCAGACTTGCAACTGCGGACTCTCATTGTCCTAAGCCGGTTTATTAGAATCTCACACACGAGAAATCTCTGCGCTGAGAATCCTGGCCTCTGTCCGCTGCAGCCCGGCTACCAGGAGCTAACCATCACATGTAGGTATACAGAGTGGATTGCTGGCTGTCTTGTTGGATTTCCTGTCGCGAGCAACTGAACGTAACGCCTTCTTTCCTTGATGGAGGCGGAAATGTCATTCAAGCTTCTTCTCTATCTCTGAGTGCTACTTGCAGATGCGATCCCTCCCGTGATCCCTGGGCCTATCACCGTGGATGCGACCGTAAGTCAAGTAGGGAACTCTGGAAACGCTGTGGCCACAATCGAAGCTTACAGAGGGGAACCAGCGGACGGGTAAACGACCACGTGACTAATGCGAGTTGAACAAGGACTGACATAGCAGTAGGCAGGTGTCTTCAGATATAGAGAGATGTCGTGTTACTACATATATAGAGGAGAGGATCTAATTAGTGTCTGTAGACATATGTATGGGCATCACTCAGTCCAAATTAATTTCCATAAAGACAGATTTTGAAGAAGATGCGCGGGCAGGCATATGCAGGACAACACTGTTCACACGGGTGAGTTGTCGAGCATCTCTTTTTTTGCAAAAGACTTGTCTGTCATCTGTTCTCGCAGATGATAGTTGGATCGAAAGAGATTGCCTGCGCGCGAATGGGACCTCTTCAAATCGCCGCCTCTGCCTTGGGTTTCTAAGCCCCCGATAGAGGAGCATTGGGGTTCACCAAATCGGAGGCCTGTTGTTCGGGCTTTGGAGGTGCAGAGTGAGTTTTTGTTGTTTTGGTCCTAGAAAAATAATGTTTTGCTGTAGCTTTTGACTGTGAATGCGGGACCCCACGCTTGCTGCGCACGACCTTGTCTTCAGCAGCAACTGCAATTTCCCCCATCAATTTCTTCTGCGTTTGCCTTCCCGTCGGGTTCTGGGGTTTCGGGGAAGGGCGCGAAGGAGACAGGTGTCTCTTCGACGCAGACTGTCGGAACCCCTCTCATTTTCCTCGTCCGTCAGAAGGGCTACCACCCAGATGGAGAACAAAAAACACACGTAGATGTCTTGCTACGATGACCGGAACGTTCGGCCTTAGTGTAGAGATGCACGACCCGGGCTATCGCATAGTTGAAGCGAGCTTTTGGAAAGCCGTGACCACTTCTGCCCGCATGATGTGCCCTCTCGAGCTCCATCTTTCGTGCCACATTTGAATGGAATCTGCACAATTCAGAAACAGAGAAGAATTGCCCGTGGCACGCAGTCACAATCGAAAATTGTGGAAATAGTCTTATTGATCGTTTCTGTAATTTTTCCGATGCGCCGGCCTTCGGTGATGTCTATTTCGAGAATCCGGGCCGAACATCCACTCGGCACGGCATTTAAACCAACAAGTCCCAGGATACACACTGGAAGTATACACTGAAAACGTGGCTTTGCTGAGAAAGAAGAGAAGCACACGATGTTCGTTGTTTATTGGGCGTTGACCGCTTGGATACCTACCTGGGAATGTAGACGCTAGGTACACTAGAAGGTCAGACAAGGCGGCAGCAGCGTTAGTGCGTTTGTTCTCTTCTTTTACACCTGACAAGATAACGTATCGCCGTCGCAATACTTCTGCCGGTTGTAGAAACTCCAGATTCGTATGGGTCTCAGTTTCACTTCAACTTTCTTTCCTCCACGGTCACGCTCTGTTCCGCTCCGTACATATTTGCCTGACTCTGCTCCCTCACACTCTCTCTTTTCGTGTTACATTTTCGAACCATCTCTTGTTCTTCCCTTCTGAGACAGCCTTCGTCGGTTGGTCTTTCATGTTTGCCTCCGCTGGATTCTCTCCAGGCATACTCAGTTCTGACACTTCCGCGTTACTTTTTTTCTGTGGTGCCGCCTCCGCGACTCACTCTCGAGCACCACTATCACCTTGCGGAGTGCCTCTTCACTTGTTGCTGGTAGAAACTCGTCAACCAAAACAGGGCCGGGCGCTGAGGGAAGATCATTGAAGCCCTCACAATGAATGTTGGAACCGAGCTCTACATAAAACTGTTCACACAAAGAGAAACGAAATCCACTGCTCGATGCGTCTACAGCATAATCCTCCTCCAGGGTAGTGGCAGCAACCACAGTAAAGCAACGGGGAAGGTGAGTCAACCTCAAAACGCAAATCAGTTGTCACCATCGTAGTCAAGTAGAAGAGAACCCAAAACGATGTTCCGATGCCCGTTAGCCCAAAAGGTACCGAAGAGAGAGCAACGCCAAGAAGCAACACAGAGTGGCAAAGGAACAAGCATAGTTGCATTAGCAAGGAGGCGAATCGAAAGTGTTGAGCAGAAAACGCATTTGTGTCACCCATGCATTCTCACTGAAGTGTGTGTCTGCTCTGACGGGCTGGCTGCCCTGGACTGCCTCTCGTGGTTCCGTGGACTTCCACACTTTTTTGCCAGAGAGCCTTACCTTAACTGCATGGCCGATGAGCTCGTGGAAATCTGCTTGGGGAATGCAGTGGACTAGACACTGCCGACGGCACTTGTCTAGTCTGCGAATAAAGGGTCCGTTTCTTGAATAGAAAGAGGATGAGTGCTTCTGGACAAGTTTCTCGGGCTGGAGGGAGTCATGCCCATCCCACATGCGCGGCATTGACATTAGCCGCTTCCTCTCACGTTCAGTCTGAGATCCAGCATCTCCGTCTTCAAGTTCTGGGTGGCAATCCTCAATTCTACTCTGGGAAGAAATGACTTGCATGGATTGCAAGATGAGTCCAAGCAAGTTAACAGCATAGAATGCGACCCCGCCATCGAGGGGCTGAAAAGGGAGACACTTAGCCACTTCGGCTGTTGAATCAAGTTCTGCACTCTCATGATTTGCCGCAGTGCTTTTGCTATCCCTTAGGGACGTGCCTGGATTCTCGGTCTCCACAGAGTCGTTAATCTCGCTCAATCTTGTTAGCTCTTTCACAGGCACGAGGGCGCGGCGGACCTTCGTAAACACGCGCGTTAAACAGTCGAGCACCTGGGGCGTTTCTGCCGTGGAAGTTGGGGAAGTAGCGCCGAGAAGAACCTGGACTACTGCGCCATACAATAAAGTTACTGCCTGCGAAAAAGAGCGAAGAAGAGGAACAGGTAGTGTCAAGAACCGCCTTTTCCACAGTCAGTTGTCCATACGGCCACGGGAGGAGGCGACAGTCCCCGCGAATGGTGTTGGCATCAGTGGGAGGTCTTACAGATATTCCGTGATTTGAGTCACGAGAGAGGCGCCAACATTTGGCTATCTGTGGCACGACAGCTATCAGGCCACCACTAACTTTTCATTCACGAACACTGCTACTGGCTACGCGAGACAGATCTCCACACTCCACGCTAGGTATTTTTTATTCCATTTGCAGCAACGGAGAACACTAGCGAGTGCGCTATCCTAGATCACAAAGTTAGTGTCTCCCACATCCGTGACTCAAGCTGACATGCAGAGGAGCCGACCTTTTGTTTCAGTTGGATTGAAGTCTGGATGGCTTGGAGTCGCGTCTGTCGCCGCGTTGTTACGGGCACTTCATTCAACCAGTCGTCGTTCCCGGCATTACCATATTTTGAAACGGAGGACACGCGGAGTGCTTTTAGAGAAGACAGGTAGGTGCTGCGATGCACCGTTGCATCCGCCACCAGTTCCGCTAGTGCTTCTGGAATTCTACACCATATGTGCAGAAATACAAAAACACAACGAGAAGAACACAGCGAGATATCTGCTACGCACGTATCGTCTACAGTCACACGCCCACGCCTTTCTCCCAGAGAGAGCTTATCCATACACGGAATTTGGAAACTTCACTGAGGCCGGGTGCGAGCGCATGGCCCCCGCGCTCTTGCTGGTGTATACCTACGAGTCGTGCCAACCCCTTTCCCGAGACGAAGCCGTTGACGTTTCTAAGCCAGTAGGAGACCGAGCAGCTTTTTCGTCTCTCCCCCCTCCCTTGTGCGAGGAAACTCTACTGTCTGTCTGGCCTTCCTCTCTCAAGATTGCTGGTGTAATTACCTCCCGAGAGAGTTGTCGGAAGCCGGTAGTAGAGGTTTCCTTTCAGCCTCGACGCACAGACCTACATGTCACGTCCTCTTCGTGAAGAGCTCACCCGCAAGTCATCAGAAAGTACGCTTTTCTTGCCGCACACGAGGAGGTTTGCTCTCCAGACGATGTAACAAGAGGCAAAAGACAATCAAGCTCTCTCTTGGTTCCACAGAATCCATCACTTGAACAGAATATAGGCAGTACGATGCGGGAGGCAATTTGCCGTACGCCGTCGTATAAGCAAGCTTCATCGGAGGTGTCTGCAACACTCTCGTCTTGAGAATTCAGCAGACGCAGAATCCATTGTACTGCCGCCTCCAACGCATGTCGCCGTATCTGCTGGTGGTGGGTACACTGTCGGAAACCGACAAGCCGACCGAGAAATGCCGTAAAGATGCTCTCATGAAGAGTGAGAGCGGGCGGGACGATAGCGAGAAGGCACGAGAGAGAAGCCGTATTGCAAGAAGAAGGCGGGAGAGAAACGAGGGAGTTCAGCATGTCCAGGAGCGGCTCCTCAGGCACATCGTCGAACGAACCAATACCGTCCACAAAATCGTTCACCCTCGTTTCGGCTTGGCTGACAACGAGGGTCTTCAGGATTCTGCGTACAAGGCGAAGGACAACTTCGGTTGTCACCCCTGTAATGAAGACTGCTCTGCCGACACGATTGCAGCAGAGTATGTGACTGCTTCTGTGTCCCGGTTCGCCAAGATTGCATCCCGCGAAGTGCTTGGGCCACGTACCTGAAGATGGTCAGAGTGCCCTCTGCGTTGTGTGAATCTTCCTGTCCGCTTTGTCCCTGTTGATCTTGTTTCTGAAGGACGGGACCGCTTACTGCTAAGGCCGCCGCAAACAATTCGGTTCTTTCGTCCTTGCCGCAGCTTTCTACCAGCCAGTCGATCTGAAGCAGTAGGGTTTCTAGAATCTGTCGCACACACACACACACACACGCACATACACATGGGTTGCAAACGACGATCCAATTTAAACGTCCAACGGGTGCAAAGAAATGCAGCCTCGATTCGTGCTAGAAACTCTGAAGGATATTTAAGCAGCTACGCCGTTTCCCTTCGCACAACATACCGCTTTGATGGGGCTACCAGAGTCACGGATGCACTGTTCTGCAAGAAGATCTGAACGGCTCAGTTTTTGACAGACGCCAGAAAGAATCGGTTGAAGACGGCCAGCTCCGAGAGTCTGTTTGCATCCAGTTACAAGAATAAGACACACTTCTGTGTACGAGGAGCGTTGGTCACTCGTCCGTCTTCGATGTAACTCGCCCTCTAGCGCCAAATGAAATTCCTGTAGCTGGTGCTAAGGGGATGCAGTTCTGGTATTCCACGTTTGTCAAAACGCAGCAATGCAAGCCGCGAACAAGGATTTCAAGAGGGCGAGACGAATGGAACACTCAGAGACGTCGTGTCCCTTGCTCAGGATACGTGTCATCAGCTTCCGTGAGATTCGCACTAAGTACGAGGCCGAATGACGGGTCAAGATCTGCAAATGGTATCCTTCATCGGCTCAGATCTTATTCAATTCGTCAAAATGTAAATTCGTCTTGTCAAATTCTATCAAGAAAAGTGGCTAGAAAACATTCAGGAGGACGCACCTTGTCGCCAACAGATTTGAGCACAGTGACGGAGCCCTAAAAACAAGAAAACAGCCGGGCGCACGAAATATTGGGAGATAATGGTTCACCGTTGTCCATAATGGTAGGAACAGGACATCTTGATCGCAAGGTTGTTGAAGCATTCTCTTACATCAAGCAGTTTTGTGAAGACAACCAGTATAGCAGCCCTCTGCTTGAGCTCCAGGGGGCACGTGACCTGAACCACAAAGACAGTTGTCTCTCAACAGAAAATAGACTGACCATTTCCCGTTTCCTCACTCTAGTCAGATCGACAGCTACGACTACGAAGCATATGCACAGATGCACACGACGCCGCATACAGAGCTTTGCGTATTTACCCTGGACGATACTTATAGGCTGCTGTTGGAAAGAAATGTCTATCGTGTAAGGCTCTACGTACCTACGGGTATGAAGTGTACGGGTGTTTTTCGCAACAGAATTTCTAAGCGGCTCCGCACTGTGTTAGACTTACGTCGAAGACATCCTCGAACAACTTCCAGTAAGAGACGGGGTCGACATACGCACCAACCTGAAAGAAAAGCATTTTCATTATCAGATCTGCAGTAGCTTTAATAGTCGTACCACCTTTCCGCGTCACTGCTGGAATGCATCGAGTCGATGTCTGATATTCGGTGAAACCATCTGCAGAGTGGTTACGGCAACACAAAGATGAAGCGATCATGCAGCGCGTGAGAAGGCCAAATGCCATTTACCATCTTGAGAGCCTCGTCGTACAGGGGCAAGAGACCATTTGGAAGGACGGCTTTCTTCGCATACAAATTAGAACAGAAATGGACTAGTTCTTCCTGCAGCACATGTACATCCGGCATACACAGAAGTCGCCCAGATTATAGTCCACTCGTGCGGATGATTGCTGACGAAGATCAGAACGAGATTCGAGGGCTGTTTCCTGAAGCGCCTAACAGTGCAGTCACACTTACCAGCCATTCTGTGATGGATTCCTCTACATACGCCAAAGAAGCCACTAACAAGCGGGCTGAGCTTTCACTCTTGACTGCAAAAGAACACAGGACCGTTTTACGGAGAGCAATGAAGCCGAAACGCCAGATTAAGATAGGTGAGCAAATCGGGGACGCTGGATGTGCTTCACCGGATTTTCCCGCTCTGCCGACCTTCTTTAAAATCAGTGACTTCCTTGAATAGTCCTTTGGCATAACGGCGGAAGTGGACCTTGACCCAGCACCTGGATCCGAGACGCGGGCGTGTCACAGGCTTCGCCAAAACATCGCCGAGCTCTCCGAGCAACTCTTGTAGGCCACTGAAGCCGCCACTCTCAGTTAAACTGGTCGTCCGTGTTTCATACTCTCGAATGAATTCAGCGTCGAGGGAAGCGTCACTCTCTGGGAGACTTGTGCAACCTGTATGCTTTGATTTTAGGCACCCCCCTAGGGGAAAAGGCAGCGATCCTCGGCCCTGTATTTGATTCACCCCGCAACATTTCGTACAGACCGCGTGACCTTATTACTACACGATAAGTAGTTATGGAGACACAAGAGTCTCTCGGTTCTCTGGTAGGTGAACTGATTGAATAACATTTAATGGGAGGAGTGCTTGTGCTGTTTTTGCCTTATTCAGTGCGACGTCGTTGCCTTACTTCATAGGTCCACGGTTGTTGATAGTTTAGTTGCCTCACTGCTCTGACAACGCAATCACCGACCAAATGCAGGACGGAGACCGTGACCCTAGATGCTTTCCGCGCGCGACGAGCGTGGACTATCAAGTGAAACAATGCGTTCCAGCAAGACACCAGGGTAAAGTTGAGAGTAAGCTACGGATTGGTGGATCCTCTCCTGATCGGCGAGTAGGATCCATTTGTAATACGGTGTGACATTCTCGAAGGAGGCAGCCAAAGAACAGAACGAAAAGGTTCCCTCAC
>AVCM01001303.1:0-17058 GCA_000447165.1 Hammondia hammondi
CCTTGAGACGCCACCTAATACTCCTTCGTGTACCACTCGAGCAACTACGACAACCACTTCAGCTGGCACAACACAATATGTGGCACTCCACAGCGCTCCCTCATTGTTGCCGCGTCACCCGCGCGGACGTCAACGTACCTGAGTCTGCGGCTTCTTCGACGCATCGTCTTGCCCGGCCTGCAGGACGGTGGCACACACACCGATGCCACCAAAAGTACATGCATCGCGGGTGGACCCTTGAGACACTTGATAATACTGCGTGGTGTGGCACTCAAGTGACTATGCCAAGCACGTGAAGTTGCATAACATGAAATGTACAAGTCTACAGCGCTCCCGTATTGGTAACGGTTCAACAGCGCGGAAGTGGACATACCATGGATGTCTCGGATTCGGGCGAAGTGGACTGGGTCACCTGGAAGCAATGGCGGACAGGAAAGCACATGCAAGTGATGGTGGATTATGACGTCTCTAATACCGTGGGGCACAGAGATGCGTGACCAAGGGGTACTCCAATCCCGAAAGTACGATGGTAAGTCAACAGCGAGACGTGTGACCAGCGGGCGCCCTCCCTCAGTAGTACTGATGACAAGGCCATCTCCATAGCATCCCCCTGACACGTTGTATGCTTAGACAACACACTCGCCCTGCGGGTGTTTCAGGATTGTCGAGGTGAACATACCTCAGCTGGTGCGCCTTCGATCGGATGAGGCATCATCTGCAGGAGCCGTACGCACACAGCAGTGTCACCAACAATACATGCGTATATGACCTTGAAACATCAAGAAACGCGATGATACTGTTTACCTGTAACATCCACGTGCACACATGAACTATAGCCTTTGGCCGATGTCACTTAATAGTATACCGAAACCCACTCAGTCTGAAAGTTACACTCGCGTCGTTGCACTTGAACGTAGCAAAACCACCTCTTAGGCGTGTGCATGCACAGTCGCGCACAAGACGCACGGATGGATGCTTTTATTGTCGGCCACTGTCGTTCTCCCCATGTCTTCACGCAAGCCACAAATGCCAGTGTGGTTGCACCCAAACACCTCACAACAAGCGTGCAAAGAGGTCCTCCCAACTTAACTGACCAGCCATTTGGACATCGTGCCTCGACAAAAAAGCGTTCGCGTGGTGGACGACTTCAGTACATCACAACACCTTTACTCGTCAGAAAACCCAGGCACGGTTCTATCCCTCCAGAAAGGGTTCCAACTCGAGGAACAGAGCAACTCCACAAAAATGCAACCATGCCAACGCCGTGAATACTGTGGAAATAGGCCACGGGAAGCACGCGGTGGATACGGCGAGACATCGTGGCCGACGCGAAGAATCTATACTGACTTTAGCGAATTTGCATGGCCTTCTATCACAGACTACTGGCCAGTTCGCGGCGGCTGCGGCGGGCCTATCAGCGACCAAGAAAACGGCTACGAGAGAACATCATCCACACCACGTTCCCTCGTCAGCATCGGAGACACAGCCGCATGGCAGAGCTTGTGGCACTAAAATAAACGGAAACTCACAAGCGTGATGGTAAGAAAATCACTTATAGCCATAGCACCCCTCCTTCGTGGATGTAACAACATACGCATCTCCTTACCAAATCGTAGACATCTATTGGTGCCCGAACACCAGTAAATTTAACGTACCTCGTCAGGTGCAGCTTCGGGTTGAGGTGGCGCGGGCTGCAAGAGGGCGAACCGACAGACCGAGGCACCACAGATGCAAGACAGATCGTGGACGCGCCAATGAAGTAAGAAGCGAGAGTGAATATGGCGACCATACCCATTGGGACGACCCCATTTGAATCCACCGAGACTCATGCTCACCAACTGCGGAAGTCCCACGCGCCCTCATGCAACTGAACACCGGAAAATCGCGGCGGTAAGACGTGAACGCATGCCGCCCAGAAGACGCAGAAGAGACAACTTAGCTTGTCTCTCCGCGTCTCGGGAATTTCATAAGCAAACGTACAACTCCGTGAACACAGATATACACAGGTGGATCCGATGCCTGAGGCGTCCGCCCCAGGGCTGTGTGCTCCCAGCTGTATAGTAACTACCTGCTGTTCTCCCAAAAGCATGGTGCTTTTGGATACACGCGGCGCTACAGCAATACCGGCATCCAGCTAGGAGCAGATCCTAGAAGAGCTACAGGCACCGCAAGCGACTTCAAAAATATACACACGCCCTGAGGTCAGCATTAGCGCTCCTTCGTACGAAGCACAGGACTACGATCGCCACCTCTTGCGTCTGCCCACGTGCTCGATGAACAAAGACCGTCCTAGTTTCGAGTGGTGTGCTACCGCTAATCACAGCGTTTCATCGTTGCACCTAGCGTACCGTTTCCGAAGCCATTCCCGCTTCGTCACGGTTCCCTTAATAGCATACAAACCTTCCAAAAAATGCCCTGGAACACTACAGAAAGCACCATTTGATCCATCCTCTCCCAGTCCCAGGCACGCCGAGCGTCCTCGTGGACGCCCCGGCTGGTGTCGGTTAATGCGCTCCCATTCAAATGCTCGCGTGCTCATGCTCTTAGAAAGGCTCTACCGACTCTCCACACAACTTACAATTCCACCGACGCTGTCAGTAGCCTGTGAAAGCACACGATCACACGAAATAGTGTCCTAGGGTCAGTAAGAAGAGCAGCATTCCGACCTTCCAAAGCTGTCGTGGACTCACTGATTAGTTCAGCGATCTCCATCCCTCTCGCTCCCATGTCATGGCCGCTTTGATCACGATGTGGCCTCGGTCCTCGCATGTCGAAGAGCAGTAACAGACACGAGTTACGTACGCGCGCATTTCGCTGTGAGTGCAGTGGACAGTACGCAGAGGCCACGTACGATAAATCTACGGTGTCTGAACGTAATCACATTCTTGTGAATTCCCAGACTCGCGCGTAATTGGAGGCGAAAACCTCTGTGGGTAACGCGTCTTTGTGTCTCGCATCTCAAGCTTGATCGAACGCTTCTGTCCGTTGTGTGTGACTCCCATCGGTGTTACTTGCCTCCCGACTTCCTGCTGTGCGTAGACACCTGGACCTCTTCAGACGTAGCGTATGCACGAGTACATCACTGGTGATTGATGCTCTGGCGACATTTGACAGCCGCAGCCGATGCTGCTGTCCAAGACTACAAACTTGTCATCGCGTCGCTCAAGTCGTGACAGTGAAAATTGACCAGCATATTAATGTAATTCGTGCAAGCAGACCGCGGTCTAATAAGTTTGCGTGTGCACGCGACGAACAAACGAACGCCACGCAACTATCCGCGTCCTCAAAGAACCCTATGCAAGCTCCACGACGAGTGACTGGCATCACACTGGACAGCCAAAGGGCAACCCTGTGAGAGGATTCATGAGGGTGGCGAGATCTGCCGAATCATACCAAGAGACACAGAAGCGTTCCGTCTGACACACGAACGTACGATGATTGGTAAATCAGAAGCCAGCCGTCATCTTGGCAGCTTGTTATTCGTCTCCGTCGGGAACACCCGTTACACAAGTCAGCAAGAAGTATCTTCGGTGGTCGATCTGAACATGATTAAGCCGGATCCGATCCACCCGTCCAGTCGATATTGAGCTACACGCCACGGCCTACAGTGTCTTACTCGTACCTTCATTTTCATGCTTCGCTGCAAATATGAAACACAGAACAATGGCAACATCAGCACAACTGCATGTGCACCGTTTGCGTGTGCAATCGGTACCTCTTGCATGTACCCCGGACCCCTGAAGAAAGACTCAATTTACTGCGCCCCCACGCAACCATGCAGGCACTGGCGACGGCCAGATATCATCGACGTGCTCCAGAAACCAGCACGGAAGTATACCCAATACGCCAAGATATGATGGCACGGCTTCACGCATTTAAAATAAGCCACTCAGAGCGGACATTCGACATCGATGAACCGAGTGATCAGACAGCTGCGGCGTACATCTAGATGACCTGCTACGCTCCTCACCTTGTTTTTTCCTTTCGTCTATGCACACCCTCGAAAAATCAGGCTTCCCGTTGGACCTCAACATAACAGTCGTTATGAGGCTCTATCGTGACGCACGGCAAACAGCCTAACCTTTAAACGCGTAAATCACCCTAAACACTTGGAATCGTGCATTTCCAAGAAATCGTGCCATGCACGCTCCCTCAATGGTTTATCGCTCACTATGTGTCGTCAATCTCCTATCAGGCCGGACCTGTCTACGCAAAGTCACATGATGAGCTTCCCCTTGACTCTCCCTTTCACTCTCCTGGGAGAGAAACCATGGTCAAGCATTCACACATTTGCCAGTTCCGGGATACCAACTCCTCTGCAGCACACTCAGTACAGTCGTTTCTGGTTTCTCTTGTAACTTACATTATACGCCGTCTGAAGAAGGAATCAGACAATACGGGAGAGAATGCTAGAGGCTGTCCCTTCACCGGAACCCATCTGCGTCTCGCATACTCAGAAACGAAATACGCTGGCCAAGTACAGTGTTTCGGCAGTCGTGCTTCACTAAGATGTTAGGTCGTGGGACATTATCGGACTATACGGTGCAGTCAGTCTTCGGG
Source organism: Hammondia hammondi (assembly GCA_000447165.1). Classification (NCBI taxonomy): domain Eukaryota; phylum Apicomplexa; class Conoidasida; order Eucoccidiorida; family Sarcocystidae; genus Hammondia; species Hammondia hammondi. The sequence goes on from AVCM01001303.1 coordinate 4,561, forward strand.
AAACTCTGGCGGCCTTAACATGCAGGATGAAATTGACAGATATTTGCATCCAACTAGAATGCCGGGCACCTACAGCCGCGGTCGGTGGTACGCGTTACGGGCAATGTGCTTACAAACACAATCTGAGAACAAATCGAATACACGACGCGGAGGTATTCAACGACAGCTTCTTTGATGGTTCTGTCTCAATACGTGTGGAGAATGGCCGCTCTCTTCTACCCAGTCCTACTCGCATTGTTCAGCCGAGTATGACTCACCGCCTGGAACCGACGACAAAGGAACAACCAACACGAAAGAAAAATCACAACACGGAGACTGCCGGCGACCTCGCGGGCGTCTTAAGTGTACGACATGGTGAATACTCGGCCAATGCGTGCAATGCCGCGTGCCTTGGCAATGCAGATTCGCGACGGGGAGTGTAAATTTCGCAACTTACCAGCACAGCGAACTGAAGAGATTCATGTCGTTGGCACAAAAAATAGCGATACGACTGTGTATTTCAGAGATATGCGCGAGGCCACATGCTGTCCACCGCCAATACGGTTACTGTGGGATCAGTCACTCGAAACACCACATCGTTAGCAGCCCCTTTGGAAACTGCGCATAATAATAATCACGAAGCACAGTAGAAGATCACCGTACGACCAAATCAACACACAGATCCTGGTATGTGTATTGCACTACTGATAATGGGAGCCAACGTCTGCACGTGTTTCCCTGTGCTGGGGGTGTCCGCGAGGCAGTGAAATGAGCCTATGACCGGAGCGTTTGTAGCCGATTTCCCTTGCGGAAGATGATGGCAGTACTCAAAATCATTTTGTGGCAAGGCGTACGACCAAAGCTGCAGGCTGTATATAGGCAAACAATCAAGGCACGCGATATGTGACCGCCCTGAAAGTAACGAGTGTGGATCCGACACACACGCGAACGAATGAGTAGACGGACGTGTTGCTGGCAACCTTTTGTCATATGGTGAGCCCCCATAAATGTTTCAGCGAAGCACACTTGCGTTCCCTGCTCAACAAAAGACCGGCACGACAGCTAGAGGTAATATGTCAAATAAAGACGCGCCATGAAACCAGGCTCCAACAATCATGAACCCGTTTGTTCCGCATTCGTCACACAAGTGCGACAATGATTAGTAGATACGCTATAATAAGTGAAGGGAACGCTATTGAAAAACTGACTTGTCAGTGCGTAACATTTTGTGCTAATTATCATTACCTGCTTCTACACTACACTTGTGGTTAGCAGTTGATGCTGTCGTTCACCAGTAACGCTGCGACATCAGTGTTTCACCACCACAGACACAGGCGACTGATGACGATGCAAAACAACTGCTGTAAGAAAATCTCGGCAGCATCACTGCGCCAGCCGCTGCTTAGTGTGGCGCATCGCGCTACATAAGCCTTTTCACTTCCAGGAACAATGCGGGCGAGCTGTTTCCGGAACAACAACTTTGATACACCAAGCTCCAGTTGAGTGATGCTGCGTTGATATCGGTGCAAAGACATTCACGAGGAGGCCACACGCTCACCTGCGGTCCACTGTACGCCCTTACTGTCAGAATATACGCCTCCTGCATCAAAATATAGAGATTCACACGCGTCGCACACTCAACAAACCACTGTCCACGACTCAACTTACAGGATGCGCCCTTCTGGCATCCATGCACCAGTACGGGCTCTTATAAAGAACAGTTTCCCTACTGCTCGTTGTCAGCCTGCTTCCTCGCCGCGTCTTCTCACTCCCGATCATCCCTTCAGCAGTGTCAGCTTGACTAGCATACTGTAGCAAAAACACCGGCGCTTACCGAATCTGTCACCTAAAGAAGCGTCACACACGAACATTCCGGTAAACGCTAGAAAAAGGATCACGACCACCTGATTCCTCGTTCGACACTCGCATGCGACCACTCATTCTGCACCCCAGCCGCAGACCTTACAATCGACAAATTAGCATCCTCGAGACCACACGCCAGATCCACCATTCCGCCCCTAGGGGGGGAGACCCAGTGTCGCTTATTGGCTCATTTAACATCATCGCAAACACAATTCGCTCACTGATATCCACGCTAACAGCCGCTCCACAATCCAGAATGACCAGCCCATCCAACACGGAATTCTGCACCAACCCAGCCACACACAAATAACCGACTATGGCAACTATGTGGAGCGTTTCCATTGCCGTCACCCAAGCGTAGCGCAAAACACGACAACCGTCTCGGCGACAATCAGCTGCTACGAACTGCAAAGTGCTCATCTACATGGCACTAATTAGACGGATCCGTGCTTGAAGCTTACGACCTCCTCCTGCAGTGACATACGGTAAGCACATACAGTAGACTTATATCCCCTCACCGCTCATCGCGGGGCACCCGAGAGAGCGACGCGTCTTTCCTTGCATGTGTAGGTGACTCACCAGCATGTGAGAACTCCTCCCGATCCACCGAATGACTTGTACGTGACATGTCACACGATCGGGGATGAGACACGCGTTGTGGTCCAGAAAACCATTCACCGCCACCGCAACCACTGCTGCTGCAACAGCATATACGCAAACAGCCGCTCCACCTTCCCAGCTGAGTCCCCGCTCGAACAAAAACTCTTGCAACGCCAGGACGACAAACGAATGACCGACTATGGAAACCATCTGCAGCCTGTCTACTGCTCTAACCCACGCCTAGCGCAAAAAACTGTCAACGGCACCCGGCACCGATCAGGTGAGACCAAGGACTATGTGTTCATCTGCTTGGTGCCTCTCAGCGGGAGCTGCATAGGATGCGTACGGTCGGAGCCTGTAGTGACACGTGGTAAAATTGTACATAGGACTCATAGGCCCTGGCTCCACATCTCGTGGCACCCGAGAACGTGACTCTCGTTTGCTTTGCGAACCGACGTGATTCGTCGAATTCCATATTTCCCCTGCATCCACCTTCTGACTTGCCCGTGATACTCCACATGATGGGGGATGTCACACACATTGTCACCTACCGACCCAGTCGGCATCACAGCGAAGACCATTGGTGCATGCGGATGCGCATCAAATCACAGAGAGCCGGGCTGGAGGCTTACCATTTTCTCCTGCAGTGACAAAGAATAGACGCATCATGTACACTTATAGCCCCTCACCGCCCACGGCATGGCACCCGAGAGAGCGACGCGTCTTCCCTTGCGTATGTGGGTGATTCATCAGCATGCAGCGTCTCCTCCCGATCCAGCGTCTGACTTCCACGCCATATTGCAAACAGTCCGGGAGGTCCCATACGCTGACACCTAGTAACTAATTCGGTATCACCAAAAACACCGTTGGTGCACCATCATCTGCGCAAACAGTAGCCCATCCTCCCCAGTAACCCCCTTTCCAACGAAAACGTTTGCAATGCATGGACAACATACGACTGACAGGCTGCGGCGGCCATTTGCAGCAATCCCATTGCTCTCGCTTTTGCCCAAACGCAGCAGCGAAGGGCCCGTCATAACTCGGTGACGGTGAGCCCATGACAGCAGGTATGTTTTCATCCACTTTTGGAACCCATCACAGCGCCTTGGAGTAGAAACTTACGAGTTGCGGCTGAAGTCACATACGGTAGCAGGAGTACTAAAAGTTCAGCCCCTCACCGCGCATCGTGGGACCGAGAGAGCGAAGTGTTTTTGCCCTGCGCATATACGCGATTCGTCGGAATTCAACAACTCCTCTGGTTCCGACTAAGGAGTCACGCGTAACGCGCCGGTCGTTCGCGGACTCTGAGTATGTCACAAATGCGTGTTTCGCGTCGGTAAAGCACTGGGTAATTGTGTGATCCTTTTGAGACGAACGGCGAATCGCGGAAGGCACTGGCAATATACACAGACATATACACCTTCGAATTGGTAACGATCAAAAGAGCTGATATTACTTGCTCAGCCTGAAAGTTATTTATTTGGGTGCGTACGCGATCAAATGAAGCAGTACTGTAACCCCGCTTCTGTGACTGTGCCTAGTGAAATCTAGGGATATAAAAGAAAACGACATTTACCATCAGGACCTTTAGGGATGTCTTTATGCATATCCAAGCTGTTCCCGCGTGCTGCCGTTCCTTGACTCCGAAACCATTTATGCATCATGAGCTACTGGGGAAAAACAACCTTAGTAGCTCCGGCTATAAAGAAAGAAACTAGTATCCTTCTGCACGAGTCGAAACATACAGGCTAACAGAGGGACATGCAGAACGTTTTTACATGACCCGCCCTCCCTCTACCCTAGGTTTTAAACACTCGGGCTCAGATAGTGCTGCCTTCGAAAAGAGGTTTCTTATTACGTCTTTCGCAAGAGCGGCTCCAGCGCCATCACGTGGTTTGGTATGAATGAACAAGGACTCTCCTGCATGTCTACGGCCGGGCTAAGCAAACTGAGGTGACAGAAGCACAAGGATAACATGATTTGATTGCGAGAGGAACAAAAGACAACAATGTTGCGTAGTCGACACATGCAACTGTAGCTTACGTGCGTTTTCTGGTAACAAAAAGGAAGCACCGGCAACAAGCGTCGTTTCAACACACAAACACGTTCGGAGATACGGCAGTATAAAATATTTCAATGTCACGCATGAAGAAGATAATTTTAGGTTGCGTGTTTGCCACCGAAATTTCGAGAGAAGGGTTAGCGCAAGGAAGCGGAACTCATGCGTTTAGTATGCCGTTCTACAGGATGATGCTTAGGAAGAAACGTTGGTCCTCCTGAACGAATTGCCTATCAAGTGTATGCGCGATTGTGGCAGCCAGGGTGCAGCGTCCAATTAATGATTTTGACTGCTAGCTGTCCCGCATGAGACTGCCTTCTCTGCGGCATATACATGCCCATGCAAGGAGGCGTTTCTCTTGCAGATCTAAGTGAATGCAGCTACGACTAATGCTGCTCTGTAATGCCGCCGAAATGTGAGATGTGACTATCACCCCTTTCACTCGCTTCGGCATGTCCTCCTGTGTAGAGGGAAGGAGGAGCAGTCTCAGGAGCCCCATGTGGCATGCTGTTTCAGCTCCGGGAGTAGTGCTTGACACGACGTGACTAGCAGGTGGGCATCGACTCCAGCTTACCGACTCGCCCTGTGTCACACCGAATCCAATAATAACGCCACGGGCCTGACCGCGTCGTCAGAAACAATTCTGCCGACGCGTGCGTCCTGCTCTCCAACACCTCCCGTAGACGTGTTAGGCGACTACTCATACAGGCAAGACTTCCTGTCAACACACAGCTTGGCAGACTAACGCGCTACTGTAACACTTACGGCAGTGGTCTCCTGTGCGACGAGGAACACAAAAACCAAGTAGCTCGGTTGTACCAGCTAACACCGGCGAGAGGGACAATAGCGGTTTCAAACAACTGCCGGTGCACTCCCCAAACTAGCGTTGGCGTATGGGGTCCCCGCTGAACGGCTCACCACACCGGTGGTTTCGCAGCCACGTTCGTACGGAAACGAGCGAAGTGGCAAAAATCAGGAGGCAACAGTGAAAGCATACAAGTGAGTCAATGCTACCCCCGAGCCCATCCGTGCGCTACCCTGGGACACTCAGTGAGCGCCAGAAAAAACGAAGACCGGACCACGGAAAAAGAAATCGATGTACACAAGCAAGGAGCTGTCTGTCGTATGCCGATTAGTATATGGCAAAGGTAAGACAGAACCCACCGCGGGTGTCTGCTCAGAAAGCGACCCCTGTGTCTGCCCACGACCTCTGGTTTGCACAGGAGGTCAATACAACGTTCGTGCACGCCAAGGACCATAGAAGGCGACAATGGCCAACCTAACGTGGCAGGTTTCATATGGTCGAACTCTGGGGCGTAGGTTGGTCTGAAGGACGACCGCTTACTGCTGCCATCCTCTGTTGTATGACCACATACATACCGAATGCGTCCATTGTCATCTAATCGACTGCCTGATGATGCCCTGCCTGCCGACCCTCTCAGATGCCGCAAGCCAAAGAGAAAAGGAGGATACCTCAAATGGCTTATCAAGAATTGGAAGCTTTGAAGGCGTCGTGCTCTTCTGTCCAATCCCAGCATTGTCGTGGCTTCGGGATGCATGAAGAAGCTTTCCCAAGAATCCCCAAGATATCTCTAGCAACGGGGCAAAGTGCGATGCTCATGGAAACGGAGCAGGGGCTGCTGCAAAGGGTCCTTCAAGCGCTCAACCACAATGTGTCTCCCTGACAGAGGCATGCTTCCCGTCGTTACAACAGTTACACATCTTTCCATTTCGTCAAGCAGTGTTCCATCGACTGAATCGTAAATGGTTCGGCTGGTCACCCTATTTGAGTTGCTCAACATGTGCATGAAGTATTTAGCCGCGTCTCTAGCAAGGAGACTGTGCCTCCGGTGACGGCCGTCGCGCAGCGATCCGGAACTCTCAGCCTTTAAGCTGGTGCGCTGCTTGGGGTTTCCATTCACTCAGCTTCCTCCCGGGAGTGGTGTTTCTCCTCTGCACACTGCTCTCACGAACACCAGATGAAGACCTGCTTAACGCCTTGGCGAAACATACATTTTGGTTCTGAGAGTTTCACATCAAAACAGCGTCAAATGCCAGTGACCCTTCTGTAGCTCGTGTACGCTTGGATGCACGAAAGTGTAATTTCAACGACACGGGATGTAACATCGTCGTCTACACAGGAACTATAACAGGTTCAGAGGAAGCAAACAGACGCATACTGAAGATTGCAATTAATGCACGACATACCAAGGAATTGGATAGTTCTCTTGCACCAGCCTGGACACTCGTGAGTTCAGTGTCTGCCACGCGAACAACACAAGCACACCTGGAGCTACTCATTTGCTTAAGTTCCTTGTCCCCGACCCATGTTTTCAACGTCTTCACCAGAATCCTCATTCATCACTGGAGCTATGATGTACACAAGATAAGGAGCAGATGCTATTGTAAAAGGCCAAGCGGACGTGCTGTGTGCATCACGTCCCGTTCAGAGACACCAGCTTGGCAAGCCTTTCTTTGCCGGTATCGGCTGGACAGCAATACAACAGGTGACCGGAAAGGACGCTCTTGGCCAAGCGTTGCCACATGCTGTCCGTTGCACAATCGCAAGATCATAACAGCGACCTAAGCTCGTCTCTCTTGCAAGCATTTCATCGTCCTCATTGTGGCGCGTCACCACCATACAATAGACTACTCTCTTTGTTCATATCAGTAGCTGCAGCGGGAAAGCGTCCACCAATACACCACATCACAGCATCCTCCACTGCGATCCAAACCTAGGATACATGAATATGCACAGAAAAGCGAAAATCGCGTCAACGCGGCGCACGCTTCGTTGCAATACCAAATTGCTGTCTCTCTTCAGCGTGAGAGTGGCGCATTATCCGGGCGAGACATGGATGCACGTCTGCGCAAGTCCACTGCAGGTTCGTACCCAGGAAACCACGAACCTCTAACCTTGTCCCTCATGGTCTGGGTACACTGTGTTGCATTCATAACAGTTGCTGGGCACGTACTTGCAGAATCTTCTGCATAAAATGATTCAAATGACAGGCTGGATCCTGTGAGGGACAATGCCGACATTTAAACGGAGTCTCCCACGACAGGTACAAGCATTTGTTTCAACTCAAGCGGGCAAATACAAAAATAATTGCTTCACGTAGTCCCGTAGGTTTCCCGACCACAAAAGAAGTCCAGCTCGAACCGCATATGATGTCTGCCTATAGCGGCAACATAGACTCTCTCTGTTTCAGCGAAAACCTCAATCAGCCACGGGCTTGAACGCTGTACTGTAGTGTCGCGCTCACTGCCCTAATCTCCACGTTCACGCGGTCCACTGACTACGAGTTACTGCGCGTGCAATCGTAGCGGAGTCGCTCGCATGAGGCTCAACCCCTTGAGTACGGAACAAATTTCCCCAACCGGCGTACGGCTGCGAAAACCTGAACCACCAGTAAAAACACATGCCAACTGCCTAGAACTATGCAGTCTCTCTGTTGCATCGAAGGTACGAGCCATGCACCTGATCTCACCCGTGGCAACACCAACGGGCAGCTAGTATGCCGTAGCACTGTGAACGCGGTTGCGACGCCGCCAGACAGTTGTAAACGACTCGTCAGTCGAAAGAAAGACAGGTAGACTGCATACAACCTGCATGAGCGTGTGTAAAGCAGGTGAGTGCATAAACAGAGATAGGTGACCGACGCAGATCGACCACATCTGGCAGATAACTCCGCTGACAGGAGGGAGAGGAGGATGAGGCCCTAAATAGTCTGGTGGAACCGACTGTGCAGCTCCACTCTCTTGTGCTAGAACTCACGACAAGAGCTGTGGTGGCTGCGATCGCAAACAGGAACTTACGATTTGCGTGCAGATAAAACCAAAAGAAGGAATTGATGAGACAACACGCCTCCCACATGGAGAGAGGCCGGCAAACGAATGATACGACAAAAGGGCTGCTCAGACAGCCACAGCCCCAACGTGAAATGTCTGTTTCTTCTGGCATGCACTGGCACGCTTGAAAAAAGCGGCGGCACCAGATACAGCAAAGCAATGAAACGACTGTACGGCTACCGGACCGGGCCAACAGTGCAAAACGTGCAAATGACGTTGCCAGTCCGCTCACCGTTTGATGCGGGTAGACGCGGGCAGACTGCTAATAAGCTGTTCAATCTGCAGCATTCGGAAAGATGATTCGCTGTGACCTTCTGCATCATTCGTGCTTTCCTGTCAGGCATGCATCGCGGTCGGTGATGCAAGACAACACTGAGACCAAGCCAGCAGACCGTGAAACAGCACCTATGCTGAAATCGCACATCTGGATGTCAATAGGGCGCGTCTGCTCCATCCAGCGAAGGGCTACCGTGAGCGTCTGCCGTATTGATACATAGCTTTCACTTGGGCACGTCCGCGCAGCAAATGAGCTAAGCAGACTGTTGGACACTGGAGCGCTGAGGTGAACGGCCCTTGCAAGCCCAGTGAGGTGACAAATAAAAAATCGACGTACGTTCTGTGCCCGATACTGAAGCGACAGGAGACACACACAGAGCAAGGAGGCCGCTGTCAACACGCAGCAAAGATGCGTGTCCCGAGACTACTGGAACGCTATCTTACCTAACGGATAGACAAAACTGACGGCGAGTTCTATTAGCGGACCCAGAGCAGAGTGAGGTCGCATAAAATGACAATTCACTCACTGACGCCTTCTTCTGTTATACAAAGGAAGCACGTATAATCAACCCATTTGCACATGCTTATCAGCCACAGTTGGCTGGATAGACAAATTCGAGAAGCGCGGACCTCTGGGAGGGTAACGCTTTTGTGCCCAAAAGAGTTCACTTCGTCAGCCCCACGGACTTCCAGTCCTGGAAACGTTGAGTGCACGATGGCGAGTTTCGCGATATACCGGAGGCCTTGAAAGATGCCACAAGCTAACGGACGTAGCACCGCTAGTGTTCATGCGAATCCTCATCGGGTTGCATCACTGCCTGTGAGACACGATCACAACTTCAAGCTGTGCATTTGTATCCGCCTTCTCATTGTATGCGAGAGGCTGCGCCGGTGTGTCATCATCGATCAGAGTACTTCAAAACCTCTTCCCTGAATTCTTGTCAACACGAGTGAAACAACTAACAGCTTTCGTTGCGCCCGCTGACTGCCTAGCCTCAAGGCTCCACCGTTAGTTACGAATTCATGTGTTCATCACCCTGTCAAGAGTCTATGTTGAGCATGCAGAAGGGGATGCAACCTACAGCAGCGGCAACTCTCTGTAGGACACAGCAGACACACACGAAAGAGAAACACATGCCCACCGACTTTGATTATCACTGCTAGTGACAGACGGCTCTCCCCAACTGCAAAATTGACTATGGCAACAATCCACTGCCTAAATTGAGCACGTAAGTCCTTGCTGAAGGCCGCATAATCTGCTAGACTGTAGACGTGCATGAAAATGGTTTTAGCACAATTACTGCTGAAATATTGCGTCTGTGAGTACACAAATCATGCGATTCATGAGTCGGCGCTGGTCGAATGCGCGGGAGCGGAACATACTCGTTTCTGGTCAGCATACAATACCAGCTCGCTTCTTGACGTGGGCAGCTGAACAGGCACATGTACTCTACTTTGCGAAGGCCCACCAAATGCTGCGACCGCGCAGCCAGCTTTCGTTAGGCATTAACTAAGACCCAATCATGACGGCTGTCTTCATGCGCTATCGTTACGGCTCTTTCTTCATTCGCGCCCTCTGAGTGTCTTTCCTCTGACGAGCCTTTGGATAGAACTTGGAGGTGACTGAACTGACTTGATTAAGCTTCACGACGCGCTGTACAGAAACATGCATGTGACAAGGCAGCGCGATGAAGCACAACAACTTCTTTCAACGAATAGTACACGTTGGCACTGGCAATCTAGAGGCATCAGGACCAGAACACATGCATTTCATGGTTTAACCGCTTCCCTTTACGTATTTAAACACCGGTAGTCTTATGTTATATTCAGATTTAACCGCACGACCACCGGTGATTCAGTCCACACTGACGCGTGAGCACCTCCAGATCCTCCCCTTATAAGTTAGGCCACATTATCCCTTGACTGCACGGTTATTTCAAGTGAGAGGTGCCACCCTAAGAGCAAGTCGTTCTCAGAACATCGCGAGCGGAAACGTTGGCTGGAGACGGTTCCTGCTTGATGGGAGTTACGCCAACTAATGCGACGGGTAAGTCACCTAACGCACTGGATACATCTTTGCCTCCCTGCATGTGATGTGCCCGCTGGTCCTACCCTAGCACGAGACGTAAATAGGACCATAAAGAGTGAAATTAATAAACAGAATGCGAGGGATAAGTGTTACGTTGCTACTTTAAAGTCAACAAAGTGGATGCATGTTCAGACACAAACCGGGTTACCAAACGTATCCAACAAGGCTCTACATAGGGACTCACCATCTTTGGATACTGAATCAGACACAAGTAACCAATGCGTGGTTATGCTAAGCTCGACATCGTAGACTGGTACAGCTTCAACCCACGCAGAACTGTCTGATGAGGCGTTTTGCGCATCCGCATCCTGGCGCAGTGCTTCATCTACTTCCCTTCACACCGGACGCACGCAGCCAGCGTCCTGTATCCTTGGACGCCTGGCTTGTGTATGGCTGACTTTACACAACATGCTGCGAGCAGGCCCGAGGACGTACCTGCCCCCAGTGGTTACCGGGCATTCCAGAACATGTTATGCCTCCTCTGCTAGCATCCTCACGCAGTATCTGATTACAGGAATCCCTTGATTCCAGATGTCCAGAACGAAAGGCAACCAATTCGATAACCCACCCGCGATACCTACGAAGACCGGTAAGCAGCGTTCAAAGACAGTCTGCCACGAGAGTGGGACATCTTCGTCATGCAAAAGAGCACTGAACCCGCACCAGCAAATAGTCGCCTTGCCAGTGAAGCCGCACAAGACGCCCTACGACTCACTGCTAAGTTGGAAATAACAGAACCCACGGAATCATGCCATTGATAGCGTCGAGTGCCGACGCTCACACAGGCGCTTACGTCCTCTTTTGAACTGAGAGCAGAAAGTCAAAGGAATGGTCGTTCGGTGTCTGCAGCAAATGTACCAGATGCGTGTGAGGCAACACAGTAAGCGCTTCAGAAGATTCTAGCCGTAGCATTCTGCGTTGCGTTAAGTAATTGGAGGATAAGCCCGTGATTTGACCTACGATGATTCTGTATTGAAATCGACGAAAAACACACGCAGTCCCACCGGTCTCATCATCCCAGTGCAGAGTCCAGCAAAAAACTCAGACGACCTGTTCCTCGAATGTTGACTGCACATTTCTCTCGCATATTAAAATCAGAAGGAAAACTCACCTGAAATATAACCAGTCTCAGTTAATACGGCGGGGAAGTAGTTTTTCCGTCGCATGATAGACACCACCACTCCGAGAGAAACCAGGACCATAAGACCCAGGATCAGGCTCTGTTTCCTGCAGCCGAATCACAGGTAACACGCAAGAGAAATCAAATCAGCGGCGTAAAAAAGTGGCATTCGCATTCGAAGCCGGATCTGCTCTGTTCTGCTGCTGCGCTATCCTGCGTGTGCAAGGCCCATTGCATGCACATGTCAGGTGTGCTTTCGCTTCCGCTAAGGGGGACCTTTTCGAGGACACCTCTGTGGCCGATGCGTCTCCGAAGCTTTTTTGAGAGGGAGGAAATCCCTGAGGCCAGGTTTGTTGAAACACATTGCTGGTATGTCTTTCCTCCCTTGGCTTGTCGATCGCCTCGTCGAGAGATGCACGTCTTCTTGGACAGTGCAGAGGCTGCTCCAAACTGAACGAATGTCTGTTCGCTACGAAGAGTCCGATGTGAATATCAAAAGCAAGACCAGTGTTGCGCAAAATCTGCAGTTTCCTGGGGCTCCGTTCGGCTGTGCGGGACGGTTCGTTCGCCGTTGACCGCTCACGGTATTGTATAAATATGCTCGACTTACGTTTGACGCGCGCGGATGCGCGCGGTGGCCGCGTCTCCTCTCATCCACGG
>AVCM01001324.1:0-16136 GCA_000447165.1 Hammondia hammondi
GGGGAGACTGACAACAATGCACTCGAGGGGAGGTTGTCTCGGTGCGTACCATGTGTAGGGAATGATTTCACTCGAAAATCGCGGATACCTAGAAGCTAAAGACACTGTGCTAGCGCCGGACGCCGGTGTGCGGAGAACAATTGAGTCCGAGATCAAGTTTGGCCGAGGCCACGTCGATGTGCAGGTGGGTGATACAAACAGGCCGACTCTATTCAGATGTAAAGAGTCCTTTCTTGTTTTCCGATCCACTTTAAGCAGGCTCATTTCATCAACCTGCATGACTTAATGTGAGAGTGGCTCGGAAGCTAAGAGGCGTTCGAAGACGCACGAGTATGCTGCCCTGGACCTGCATACCATTAAACTGCCTAAAACACTATTTAACCGAACCTTACAAGGTTGCAGTCCACTGACGCCTACGCTTTCGTTCAGGTCATGCAGGTTTCTCCTCCTGACCATCTCCGCTTTCACCCAGTGTATCACAGTCCCCTGGGGCCGGAGCTGGACTTCGAATGGCATCAACAAGAAGCATCGCTGAATCAGCGGTGGCCGCTGACGGAGCCAAACACAAGACTGGGTGAAAACGCTTTGTCAGAGGATCTTCTTCGTCAGGCGCTGTCGCACCGCGAAAAGGCACTTGGTGAGGACTAGTTGACTCGGACATCCGGACAGTATGTCTGATCCTGCGGTCGCTACCTCTAACCCCAGACGACCCCGTTTGGAGTCGTTTGTACTTTACGTCAACATCCTTCGCAGTGAGTTGAGGGCAAACCGCTTCACGGACATGACACTGTATTGCACTAACAATCGGCGTTTGGCGTGTGATGGAGACCACTTCAGTGGTTCACGTCCGCAGTGTCTCCATAGAAAGGTTAAAATTTTTTTGAAGGTGCCACTTCCGAACAAGTTCAACGTGGTACACTAGTCTCCAATTTCCATTAACGACATGCATAGAGAGAAAAGCGTAGAGGCGCTGTTTGTGCACCAGGCCTGGCAGGACCGCGACCCCCGTATCGGTTCATCGCAGCCTGCTCATCGTGTACCATGCTCTCAGTCTTTGATAGTTCTGACAATGGCCGGCAGAGCTTTGAAACCGGGTGGGTTGCCACATATGCACATGTGGGTTCACGTGCTACAAGCTTTGTAGTTGCCTGTGGCCCTTTTCATCAAATGAACAATCCCGTTTTTGTAAACAATGATAACGTAGTCTCTTTGCTTGGGAAATTCCTGCTTGAATACGAGTATCTGTCGGTCTTGCAGAGAATGAAGGGCGGTGACAGATACTTACGGCTACATCTGTATGGCCCTTAAGTACCCTCGGGATGTTCACTTGCCCAGCCGACACTCACCAAATCTACAGAAATAGCATTGTTGCCTGCCGGAATAGCGCGAGGTCATTCTGCGCACGCCTTCATAGCCGACCACGTTCACTACACGTTCTGGTCCACCCTTTCAACCATCCGCGAGGACGGTGCTTACTCAGAACGCGGATGGCAGCCTTTCGGTTTGAAAAGAGTAATGTTGTGGACCAGCAAACACACACTTTTAGTCCACCATTCAGCCGATTTGTGATGGAGACGAAGGATTCACAGATGTTCCAAGGGCACGAACTGCTTAACTGGATGTTGGTGCAGCTGAAGGTTCCTTCGGATATCCTCCAAATTTTTCCAGTGCAGGAAATGTATGCCTGCTCAGCTCGACAGTGTTGGAGCCGCAAGGACGCCAGCTACCTTCTTCTTTTTGCGCTTTTGCTGCAGCATCACAAAAGTTTGTATTATGTCATCATTATCCATGCCAAGGTAGCTCACTGCTGCAGCCTGAGAACAGAATACAAGCGAGAGAAACAATACCGGCATTTCCAGCAGTAGACTGAGAATGCGTTGCAGTATCAAACATACTTGCGGGCCTGTCTCGCAAAAAACAGTCCGATTTCCCCACGATCCTCCACTGGACTAGCTCCTGTAGATCCAACAATGATGCCTCAGGGTTAATTGAATCGTTAGTCATGTGTATCCTCTTCGGAGGCTTTAGAAGAGGCCCTTCATGTCTTCACACACGCTAGCACCCCGACACATTGTTCCAGAAGGAATCCGGTGGAAGACAGTGCACAGCCTCAGAACCCCTATGAAACGAAGCGAATCCGTTATGGCAATTTCAATCTGAACCTCATGCATTTTGCACAGGATCACCCTCACGAGTACAGTAGACCCTGAAGGCTCTCAGTTGTTGGCCTTGCTCCTTAGATACGGACAAACGCCAGTAACAAGAACATTAGGACCTTTGTTTCCCCACAGCGGGTGTCATCGCTCTCTCACTTCCCGATTATTTTTGTCTACGTCGCCGAAGAAAACGTACCATTTGTCGTAGAGGAAGCAGGGTCATTTCATGGAACATATCCGAGTTGTCGCACATCATTCTCTCGAGAACCACCATCCTTCGGGGTGTGGCACGCGACACTCCTTTCGCCCGATGAAGAGCGTGGAACGCACAGATAAGCTTATGGAGCTGTCCAGAAGAAAGAGCAATGCACATCAGAATAAGGAAAAAACCTCAGCCAGTGGGGAAGCACCACATACCGGCCGCAGATGAGTGCACGAGTGGCAATCGGGTTCATAAGCAAAGTCTGTGACGTGTGCCAACCTTCCATAGCAGAGAGGTGAAACATCCACTTTAGGCGGAACGTGAGAAAGCCACGAGAAGCAAATATGCTTATCTTTTCGTCTCATAGCTCTAGCCACAAACGTCGACCGAGGACCTTTCATTAAGACCAAGGCTGTATCACCCTTTTGTTTCCTACCTCGGGTGGCCCAAGACTGGCGTTTTTAAGCGTTCGAAAGGAACTCAGGTGGTCCTCAACGGCTTGAAAATATGCCTCACACGCAGAGATCAGGTAGCTGCAGGAAGAGGGAACGAGAGATGCAGCACGCGCAGAAGGAGTATACTGACGAAATGGAAAAATTTTAATCTTTGTCACCTACATCCATGCACAACTATTTTCAGAAGTCCCAGTGCAATCACAATCTGGCAGAAACAATAACACACGCCAAGGTTAATTGCCAAGCGACCGTCAATCTGTCTGCTCCAAACCCCCACAAGCAACGTCTGCACGAACTACCCTGGAGAACGAAGACACATCACCCGGGTATTCTGCATGGTTGCTCTACTATTAGGGGCGGGTTTGTCGTCGAGACTTGACTATCAGTCATGATCACCAACCAGCGCTCACGTGTTTCTACAATGCATGGAGTCTCGCAGAACTAGGGAGCAGCATCGAGGCCGACCGTACGATTCGTCCTCTAGCGGCGTCACAGAGGTGAACAGAAAAGCGTACTGAGAACCCGTCTCGATGACTAGGGCAGATTCGACGCATGAAACGGCGTGATAAACAACAAGCGTTGGCGCTGCATCATCTCCACAGATTTCATCTGTTCTCGCCTTTCATCACTTTGAATCTCACTTGGTCAAGTTCTTTCGAATGACGGAAGGGTTCGCACAGCCTTCTGCGCTGTCCCGCGGTGTGTCAGCCGCACACGCGACTGTCGAACTCTTGCACGCCTCGTTCGAGGTGTTGTTCTTCT
The DNA here is from genome assembly GCA_000447165.1 of Hammondia hammondi. Taxonomy (NCBI): domain Eukaryota; phylum Apicomplexa; class Conoidasida; order Eucoccidiorida; family Sarcocystidae; genus Hammondia; species Hammondia hammondi. The sequence goes on from AVCM01001324.1 coordinate 3,576, forward strand.
CGCCGTTTCCAACCGTCTGGCTACGCACTTTCGTCTCGCATTGAAGGCCGTCCTGCTCTCTGCCTTCTCTTGAAAGCATTTCCTCTCTCAGATCTATGAACCTGGCGACCGCGCTAGACGTATTGGCTACTTCAGCGAAGGATCTGCAGTCGGGGACGAAGCGTGTCACAACTTGCGTGAGTTCTGTGGCCAGCAGCAGTTGCCATATTTCCTCCTCCTCGCACTGCTGTATCTCGCCTTCCCTCCCAGATGCACCTTTCCTTAGAGAAGGCGCGGAGCTGAGAAGACCTTTGGCCTTCGCCAGAGCGTAACATAGGATGAAAGCTGACGTGGAAGCCAGTTCGCCGCGAATGGAAAACTGTCGGTCACTTAACTCCATGGAAGACAAATCACTCGGAGGTGCACCTACGTTGTCACACCCCTGACGCGCCACCGAATGTTCTTCATTCCTGGTCACATTCACCTCAAGCTCATTCCCTATCGACTCAGAAGAAGAGACAAGGTTGGACCGAGACGGAGATACAGACGGAGCGCAGTTGGAGGCATTGTTCTTGAGGGAAAGTAGAAATTTTCGTGCTTCAGATTTGACCGGGTGTCGCGGTGCTTCTTGTTCTAGAGCGTGACAGACACTGTCGGCAGCCTCGCGACTGAAGCCGCTGTAGGTAGAGCCGATCTGGCGACGGTAAAGGAGAATTGGGAACCAACACAGACAGGTGTGCCACACTTAGCCCACGCGTGCGTCTCACAATGCCTGGTCATCCGGAGAGGACGTTCGTCTCTAGCATCACGTTTTGCCTGCTCCGGCTCTCATTGCTCCTTCCAAAATGCCAACACACACCCGTATACAGAGCTTTTCCTTTTCTTGCGGTTCGAGTGCCAAAGTTCCAGCGACGTTTGCATTGACAAACAAAAGTGCAGAAACTGCAGTGCAGCTCTGCCTGCATAACAAAGAGTCCTTTCTAGTCGACACCGGGGAAAACACTCGCCTCCCGATGGAGAGAGACTCCTCGCCGGACCCGAGAGTGTGTTTCAGAGCCTTTACCTTTGTCGACGCTTGAAACAGAAGAGCGAGCGTATGCCAGTCACACTCTGGAAGACGCTGCAACCACAGAACCGGCAAATCTCTAGAGTTTGATACCACTCCGGACAAAAGGGGGAAATGATATTAAGCGAGGTTTCGACAACCAACCGCGCCTCCGTTTTCTGCGCTTGCATCACCAACTAATTTCTGTTATACCCTCTGGACTGCACCACGCCAAGCTAGATGCCTGCCCTGCGTACGTTTCTGCAAGTAGGAGTGAGAAACCTCCGCACAGCCTCTGTAAAGGAGACGAGGCCTGAAATTCTAGGGTAACTGAATACTGTGCACGAACGTAGACAGGTGACAACATGGAAGAAAGAACTATACGTGCGCGTTTCTTTCGCCTATTTGGTCCTCTTGTCTTACACTTTGAGTTCCTACCCGGCGTGCGCAGTGGAACAGAGAAGGCAGGAGAGGGTCGTCAACGAGGCCCAGCCGCACGTAAGCGTTCGCAATCATGCCGAGAAGACGGGGCGAGCAAAGTGGCATGCGAGATGGGAATGTCTGACAAAACACGCATTCAAAGGAGATGCATGCACAGACATGTGTAAAATGAGAGCTTTGCGAGTGTCGCTTTTTGCATCCAGTGCACGCCACCGTGTCAAGCCTTCGCAGAGACACATCCACGCAGAGCCTTCAGTGCAGTGCCTTGTTTAGGTCCTAACAGAGGAACAAGACCTTCGCCCCGCGAAAAGTTCATTCCCGTTGTCTTCCTGCGTTTCCTTTGAGAGAGACCTGTTAGGAAGTCAGCAGTCCTCAACACGGGAAAGCGTCTGCCGACATATCGGAAAAATAAGACAGGCATAGACGACAAGCAGCCGAGAGAACCCTCTCTCTGTTTCGTCCACCAGTTTGTGAGTGCTAGCTGCATCGAGGGGCGAGGCGGCGACCCTCGCCTCCCACCACACGCGAGACACACGGTTCCGCAACGCAGCTCTTCGCACAAAGCGCTCCCGTCTCTCTCGCTTCCAACTCTGTTCCTCTGTTTCCCCCTCTCGTTCTCGCTCTGCCTGTTCTGCATGCAGCTCTTACCTCGGCCACGACTGCGAACCATTCCTGGTGGAGAACACCAGCATTTGCGAAGGCGTTCGCTGCAACGCCCACGACGGCGACGTCCATTCCTCGAACGCCTTTGACTAATTCCCGACCTAAGGTACCAAAGAGGTCAACGAAACCGGTCTCGTCTGCAGGCCCAAGATGGGCGTAGGAGACGAGCAGAGCCGCCAGCATAGGTGGGGGAAACTGGAGGCGAAGCGCCACGACCATGGGCTTCAGCGCGTAGAACAACGGCGGGTAAATCACTCCGGTTCGAGACAGGCCTGCCAGGAGAATGCATAGGCGGCTGTAGGTCCAGGACCGATCCCCTGGCGCCGCGCGACCCCCGCGGCCTGACGGAGAGGCCCACAGAGGGGTGGTGAGAGACGATAGAGCCTTTCGACGACTCGCAGCAGAAACGGATGCGGCAGGAGTAGAACAGATGCCCTTCGAGTCATGAGAGGGCGATGGTGGATCGGCAGCCGGGCACGGCGACGAGGGTAGGGCAGAAGCGAAGGTCGTCGCCAGTTCAGAGGCAGAACGCTGTTCGGAATCCGTGAACGCGGTGGTGAAAATGTGAGTTGCCACTGCATAAAGGAAGCCATTCCGATCGGCAAGATAAGATGTTCGCGTCTTCTCTGTGTTGATCCCACTCACAGTCTCCAAATTCCCGCGCTCTTCCTCGCCGTGATGTCCATTTCTTTCACGGCCTTCTGAGTCCGCTCGAGCCACACGCTGGTGTGAATTGCACAACATCACGGGTTTCGCACGCCGCGCGCTTCTCTCTGCTTCCGGATCCATTTTCTTATCAACGCTCGCGCCGTTCACAAACGGGTTGCCTTCTCTGCCTGGATCCTCCATCTTTCTCTTGAGTGCGGACATGGCGCATGCAGGATCTTCCTCCTGTACTGCCGCTGGTGGAACGGTCGCGCCGTCCTGGGACTCGGCAGGTGAGCTCCAGGGTGGTGAAGAATGCTGAGAATCCTCGCCTTCTTGCCGACTCTTGCGAGTGATCTCTTTCGGAGGCAGCGGAAGAGAAGAGAGGACATTGACTATTCGCGTGAGGATCTCGAGGTCACAGCTAGCCATATTACGACCCACCCTTTTGACAATCATGTTTACCATATCTGCATCCTCGAAAGCGTCGGCCTCTTGTAGGCGATTCTGGTCCTCGCCTCGTCCACGGACCCCACCGGTTTTAGCAAGACCCTCCGTCGCCGGGTGCCCTTCCTCCTTGCCTTCTTCTCTCCCATAAAAGCCGTCGCTTGCAGCCGCACCCGCACCTTTTCCACTTCGTGTCTTCAGAGCCGCGTGCCTACTGCGCAACTGTCGACTTTTCGAAAGGTGGAGAAGTGCCTGCAGAGCGTAGAGACTTGCGTACTGAGAAAACGGCTGACCGCGTTGGAAAACAAGTCGGCGCAAAAGAGCGCGTGTGACCTTTTCTTCACTTTCGTCGAAATCTGTAGAAAAATCCCCGCCATGGGCCCTCGAGCCAGACAAGCAATCTCGGAGCTCTCGACGAGTAACCAGCAGCAAGCCGACGTCGGAGACGGTCCAGGAGTCGATACACTCCATGATTCGTTGATCCAGGGCACGGAGGTTCTCTTTGTCGAGCCCAGGAATTGCCACAGCTTCCCCCGTCCGGGCGGGACTTCCCCCCTTGACCTCCTCGCCTTCACTCATGTGTGCGGGGCCCTCGCGCTCCCGTTCGCTTCTCTGCTTGGCTGCCTTCTGGCGAAGCCGAACAAAAGACAGCAGGCGAAGAAGAGTGAAGAGGATCTCCTCTCTGGAAGACGCTTCCTGGTCACGGGACCGTTCGAAAATCTTGGCTAGCTGAGGCGGCATTTCGCTGTTTTGATTCGTCAAAGAGGAAGCGTTCGGTGAGTATCGACTACGGAAACTATCGGCTGCCGAGGCCCGCTGAGACTTGATGAGAGCGTTCCTCTCAGCCACAGCTGGTTGGAGGTAGAACGGGACTTCTTTGACCCACTGCCTATGCACTTTCTTGCTGTGCGCACTTCGTGGTTCGTACAGCTGACCAAAGCTCCGAGGCGCGTAGACAGCCGCCTCGCGCTTCTCCAACTGAGCCTCGGCGGAAGCCCGTTGACGGTCTGACTGGTAGAATCTCTTCCCTACGAAAAGCCGATCTGTCAAAAACCACCAAGGGGAACGGAGACCGGAGACATGCCGAGACAACGCTGTTTCCTGGTGTGTATCTGGAACTCGAAAAGACCTCGAAACTTCACTTAATTCCCCTCCTTGCTCACCCCTTTCGAAATATCCCCTCTTCTTGGAGGCTCCCCTGCGCCGTCGCTCTCTGCCCTGCGTCGCCTCGCTCCTCTTTTCCATATCTCTTTGAGATCGTGGAAAAACCACGTGTACCGTCGTCTCTGTCCGTCGCTCTCTCCCCGCTGGTGCTGAAGAGTCCTGCATCCATTGCATCTCCCGGTTTCCTTCTTTCCTGCTGTCTGCTCTGTGTGTTTTCCCCACGGAGTTTGCGGTTGCCTGCAGCCGTTGCCTTCGCGACCGGGGTATCGAAGAAGAGATAGGAAACGAACAGAGTAAGAATTGGCGAAGGTGACCGCATGCGGAAGGCGACTGCATTGCGACAGACGCTCCGTTGAGATAATTGTCGCCAGTGTTAGCGGGAAAGCCATTAAACGAGCGTGGCACAACGCGTCCAATTAGCCCCATCTTGAATGGAGTCTCACATTCCTAGCGGCCCACTAGATTCCTTCTTTTTTCTAACTCGTCTTTTCTCGTCCTGCTTTTGTCGTTCAATAATTGCTCTCTTCGAGTAGCGACCGACCTGGTGAGGCAAAGCGACTGGGGAGAGTGTCCACTCACACGGGACCTAAGTCGCCATGTGGAACAGCTTTCTGTCTTCGCACGTCTTGAAAGAGAAAAAGGCGGTCATTCGTTTCAACTGGATAGAATGTAGCAGTCTAACCAGACAGAAAAGAGCTACAAATCGCGGAAAAAACCGAGAAATCGGTAGGGGATTGCGAGTAACGCAGAACATGGCAGTTTGCCTTTGGGCGGATACACTTGAAACGGCGACCCCACAGCAAGCACTCCAGCTGTAGGGCAGAAAGACATTTACAATATCGCACACTGTAGGATAGTTGTAGGGACGCTCTGCAGGCTTTTTTGTGGAAGTGAAGAGCAAAGCCACGCCGTAGCCGTGGGTGAGTTTATTTTGTCTCCGCACGACGACGGCCTCAAAGCTGATGGTATCCCACGCGTGCGATCAATGTACCGGTTGGATAAAATCACTGATATAGTTAAGGGCTGATGCAGAAGACCCAACAAAACCCTCCACACTTTAGTGGAAAGCCGGGGAAGAAACAGCCCAGCAGTTGAGTCTGGCTTCGCCACTGCGCGATGCATGCGGTGAGAGGCAATGAAAGAGACTTGTAGTGAATAAGCATCCGGAATCTCAAGTCCAGACCTTCCGCTGTAAAGGAAACATGTGTGTCTCTTATCTCAAAGAGTGTAGGTCACAGTTTCTGAGTACTCCGCGTTCTGCTTAGCCCTTGTTCACGAGTCACCACAGCACCAGGAGCGAGTTAAGACGATGCATGCAGCTCATCGACCGCATGCATGAGCTCAGTCACCTCTAAAGGATCGCATCTGAAAGCCATCGTGCTGGTGAGATGGTGAGAGCTTCTCCTGACACTGCAAGCCACAAGAGGAGTGTGAGGGAATCCAACAAACATCCTCACTGTCCTGAGGTAAGACACATGTGCCGGGTCATACACGTGTGTTCGAACTGGTGTGTCACAAGTGAGGCGGCCGGAGTGAGGTCAGAGAACTTAACGAAAAAACAGAGCCATCCATGACGGGACGAGAACGTTGCAGCTGTGAAACATCTAGCCACCTTCGGATTAAGCATCATTTCAAGCAGGACCGACACATTCACTCGTTTCAGGAGGAGACTTTCACCTTCAACAGACATGCATCCAAGTCTGCGTTAGTGGAGTTTGACTGGCGTTAGTTTCTGTTTCGTGGCGGACTATGCGAATGAGGAGCAGGTCATTGCAGATGAGATTCCCTGGTCCTCGATTGGGCTCTAAAGCCATACAATGCCGTTGTCTTCGAGAACGTGACCGATAGAGTGTGTTTACAGAGAACCCGCAAGTCAGGTGCGCGTCAAGCACCTCTGTTCACCGGGGTGTTCCATGTGAAAGTGGAAGACTGAGTTTCGCTGCCCCGTAAGGAGATAAGGACACTCAGAAAATTAAAAGTGGGTGTGCATAGTGAGTGGTAAAAGCACGAAGTCGCAGCTTCAACTGTCAGACACGGACATGCCATGCAACACCACACTTCAAGAAAATCCACACACACCTGCCACCAACGTTACGCCGAAATTCTCTGATTGCCTGCGACTACTAACGAAAAACGGGTAGGGCAGCTGCCCACCTCGCGATGTGACACCTAGAGCGATTCGTTTCCCCCCGGATCCTAGTCATGTGTATCGCCAGTCTGAAGCCCTGATGACATTTGTTTTTAAGGGAAAGAGTGCAAGCTACAGCGCTGTCCGTCTCTCGATTAAAAACGAGGACAATGAACGCCGCGCTATGTCATTCTAAGCTGCGAACAATTCACAGGATCTTTACTCAAGACGTGTCCTGTTTGTTTTCAGCGCGGATTCGAGTACGGTGTTCAAGGCCTACGTGTTTGGCCCGCGGATCCCAACACACGGTAATCTGTGGGCACGCCCGCGGTTGAATCTCTATTCTTACTCTACATAAGGAGACCTCCCAACGTCTGAAAAGTTTAGGATATTGCCCGATCTTAACACACTCCATAGCGGCTGTGGCTACTCGCAAGGTTCTCGGAACCTGACAGTGTGGCTACGTTCCCTCCGCCATGCACACACCCGATTAGAATTATTTCCTCCGTGGTGCCTTTGAAACTGAGCTGCAGCATGACAAAAGATGATTATCAACGGCATGCGGCAAAAAATTGATACCCGCTCTGAACGTTCGATGACTGCTACACGAGGAGTTCCGGAAGATAGAAAAAGTTCCCGGTGTTGTTGGTGAAACATTCAGTACCTTATCGAGTATACGCCAACATAATGAAACCTCACTGTGATATCAGATGCGCATGGAAAGAGATGTAGATCACATCTCCCCATTGCACTTGGCAACACAAAAAAGAGACGGAAAATGCACATCCCACCAGAGGCAGCAAAGGGAAAGTGAGCTGCAGACACCTTGGACGCCGGTAGACGCCCCGGAGGATCAGAAGCGTGCCACAACACAGCCAGTCACGAGGAATCGCGATACACAAAAGTGTCTCAACGTAAAGACAGACGCAGCGCGACTGAACTGTTTCTTGTTTCTTCTGCTCCTTTCGCTAGTCCACTTAGTGATGTAGTGTCGAACGTCCGCCTATCCACGCGGCACTGCAGCAGCCTCGGCGCACATAACCCTCACTGCTTCTGCCTCTACGACACTATCCTGCCACTCTGTCGAAATCTAAAAGTCTAAATACTGTGAATTCGAGTGCGGCAATCGCCAATGTTGTTCATAATAATAAAGCCTCCCCAAGTCAGAGGATCCACTACACAAGGGACCGGGGTCACGGAGAATCGAACCCAGACACCGATACGGGGATATCAAGAACTACGCGCGTACCGCACGTTGTCCGAGATTAGACACAGAGCAAGAAATGATGCTCAGAGCACTTCTAATACACGGCATCACAGCTACTACACATGTTTCGTGCTGCCTTCCCGTTCGCACTAGCCCCTGCCGATGGATGTGCTCCAATGGAACGCGGCGACCGGAACCGACAGACGACTCATCCACGAACCTGCCTTATCTCCAGATTTGCGTACACACACAGTTTGTTCAATTCGATTTCCCCCCGTCTCCACCCCCCATAAATCAGCTGCGAGGCATTCTGAATTCGTTATGCATCTGCGAGGTGGACGCCAGTGACAGCGCTTGATCCATCTACTTCATCGAGGCAGTATACAGCAGAAGGACAAGAATGTGGGACGCAGACACCCTTGGCGTTCTTCTTTCTTTGATCCCGACATTCTTTTGTGGTAAAGGAGAGTTCTCCGGGTGCCGGCAACAGATTCCGGCGGCGGCTTCCCGAGACACGTGCTTGGCCGTGGACAACTGTCCGGTTAAAGCGCTGCCTCTGAAACCTTTGTCAACATTGATTTCGGGTGATTCCCGATGTAATGCCTTAGGCGGGTGACATTCCCTCTTGAGTTGTCGTGCCTTCGCCTGTTTCCTGCTGTTTGTAGCAAGGGTGGTTCGGACACTGACACGGTTTCCACGGTTTCTTGGTTGACCCTACCTCGACACTCATGAGATCTCCGAGAAAGAGGAAACCAAGAGCAATCCCTAGCAAAAGGCTCAGGAAAATGCCTACGTTGAAGGTCATCGACAAAAGCATGAGCATGTAATCCCACGAGTAGTTGACGAAAGCCACGAGGAAGCGCACGCTGTTGGAATACAGCGGGAAGCTACCGAAAATAAGCTTTGTCTTGCCTGCGTTCTCCTGCGATACGAGGGACTTCTCCATGTATCGCCGAACAACTTTAAGTATGACGCAAATGAATCCCAAGATACATGTTGCGACACACGCACCCGCAAACTGCGCCGTGGTCTCTGTTGGCCAGTCCTCAAAAAGGTAGATCACCCTGGTTGACACCTCGAATGCCATGGGCAGAGGCATGCCGTCTATGCTGAGCCGACCTAGAACAGGCTGGGTTGTGGCTGCAAAAAGAACGCCTGCTGCCAACAAGAATTTAGTCCAGCGCCCCTGAAACAAGGACGAAGGCGACAAACGTGTTGCGGTCTTCACCGATGGAGACGGGGCGACTGTCTCGGCGTGCAGCGGAGGCGCCGCACACCCACGAGCTGCTGATGAGGCCGACATTGCCATCTTGTTGCCCCATAAAATGTAAAAAGGGAAAGCACTTTTTATTTTCGGAACAGGTTGGTTGTACTGGTGTCTGTGCTGCGTATGGATGGCTGGCCCCCCAACAACGGCATGCCGAAGCTCAGACCAGCGAGTGACCAAGTCCCAGGGAGACGCCTACCGAAAGAACAAGTCTTCGATGGTTTAATAACCGATTGATCCTCAAGATTACAAGAATGAAATACAGAAACTCAGGCAAAGTGCAATAGATGCCGCAGAAACTGTCGGACAGGGTCATTTTTCGAGCGCCTGAAAGTATCAGGCGAACTGCCAAAAGCAAGCGGAAATTCCGGCCGCGCATGCGTTGTGTAGGGTGGAGACTAACCTGCAGGTTCTACTGGTGAAGGCTTGAACTTTTTCGCCTCAGCGCGGGCCTTCTTGCCCCAGCCGTTCTAATGTATGTGGCGGTTTTCTGTCCGTTTCTCGCACACATTTCTGGGGTATCAAGCCCGTGATTGGTCCGGAAACTGTCGTACGTCCAGTTTGTTTCTGTCGTCTTTCTTGGGCCCAGACTGGTGCGAACAAACCGGAAGCCGAATCGACTGTTACGTGTGCCACCACTGCCATGTTCGTAAGTCTACCGGCCTTGACCGCTGACTATACTTCACGTATTCGATTTTCTGTGGCCACTCCCAGGCTCCTAGGCAGGAGGCGACACTGCCACCGTTTTTCAGTTCAACGGCAACAGGCTTTGGACAGTTTTGGAATTCGGCTGCGTAGCAGAGAGATGTAACAACACCCGCTGTCCAAATTCGAAACATCACGAAACGTCTGCCCATAAATGCGCCTGCGCGAACTGTAAGCTCTTGAGTGCTTTGAACAATGCGGTTCTGGAAAAGCAGCCTGTGTAAATGAGGTGAGGGGCTCCGTGTAATCGGCGGTAGACACTGACTTGTTCCGCTTGCTGGGATTGCCCACAGCAGATCGTGCATTGCCTCCTGATTGAGAGATTGTTAGAAGTTTCAAGAGAACGCTTCACGTGAGCAGGGCACGGTGTGAATAAAGCAGTGACTTTCGACAGCGGATGCAGCAAAAAAGATGAGCGTTACTGCTCAGAGAGGGGGGAAGCCGCATAGAGGACGCATGGAAATATGGGTGTTCCATTTCCTATTTCAGAGGGGCGTTGCCACCCTTGCTTACAAACGTGTTGCAGCAAGGGGTGGCCGGGCCCATTTCGCTGTAAACGAATCTGTCACCGGTGTCCGTATCAGTAGGTCCCAGAAGATGGATATTTCGATTTGGTCCAGTACCTGACGTTTTGTGAGTCTTTGTTTGTTGTCGGTTTTTAGGGTTTCTGAGCTAGGCTTATTCTCCGCACTTCTACACAAACACCTTCGCTGTCAAAGCTATGTTCGGAGACGAGGGCTGCGGACGGGCTGCTGCCCCGAGGCCGCATTCGGCTTCCTTGCTGCTGATCTGCGTTACCCAGAGCTGTTAGGCGGCATCTGACGCGCACGATCTGTAGGTTTCGTGAATCACACTTTTTTGGCACAGACCCTCCAATAAGTCACGATGCCGTCCGCGGGCGGACATGGGGACGCAATGCAAGCTCCAGCGGGGCAGGAAGACGGTGATTACTTTTCCCGGAAGCAGAGACTCCTTGCTGTTCTGTTCCAGTCTGTTGTTACTGGACCAGTCGCCCACGAGGCTGCGCGGGCTCATCTAGGACCTAACGTCCTGGCAGCTTGTACGGGAAGGGGTCGCTCTGAGACCCCCATGACAGGCTCGCCCACAAAGAGCGGCACCACGACCACGACGGTTAAAGCAGGGTCCGATCGCAGAGCTGGAGCGAACGCGTACCGAACCACACACAAATCAAGGGCTGCTTCACGTGCAGGCAGCCGCCGACACAACCTCGACGAGGGCAATACAGAGAAAAACGGGTCAAGGTGCCTTCACGTAACTGAACATAGACGCAGCGCGACTGTCGCTTCAGAGAACGAGACACCTAGCCTCCCAATTGGTAATGAAGGCTGCCGGAAGAGAAAATTTTATGACGAACAACTGCCCGTCGGTGTGTACCGCCAACAGCAGAAATATGTTGCGAACTGGATACATCCGAAAACCCGCAGGCAAATCAAGGTGAGTTTTCCCATCGACTTGTGGGGAGACTCTCAAGCTCGCAAGATGGCTGTGATTGCCAGACGTGAGCGATGCATGGATATTGGAGAGGTGGAGAGTCTTCTCAAGCGTGAAGAGCGCAACAAGACTTCAAGGCATCACCCAATTCCGTCGGGGGGTGGCGGCAAACAGATACCCAACGCTTCGTATAGTGCCGTTTCGATGGCTGCGGTCCAGCGTGCTGATTTAAAGACGGGAAAATATCACCCACCAGACGCAGCACTCGAAAACGCCTAGAGATGGGGCGTTATGGCACCCACATTTAGCTCACAGAGAGAGTGTCAACCGCCACAAAATTTTTCCTCGCCTTCAGCATGTCCTCACTGGCGACGTCGGCTCGAGCAGCTGTTTTGTCTGCCTGTGACCATGCTCACGAAGACAGCGGTTTTTTGTCCCGGTACTCCCAGCGTGGTTTTATGGGGGAAAGTATATTTCCTTGTGTACAGGAACCGTGTGCCATCTTGTTGCCAAGCTTCACAGCCGTTTGCAAGCAGGGTGTGAGTAGCTTCCGTGGGGGAGAGCCGAATGCGACTCATTGTAGTAGCAGTGAGATTGTCGGGAACCGCGTATGACCTGGCGAAAGGACACACAGGGAAACAGTGACGTTCGCCACGGGAAAATTGTTAATCCTCCACTACCGTAGAATCCAAGAGGTGACAGGGCCCTGGAGAGAACATGGCCTCAGAGCCACATCTTTTTTTGCCGTGAACACTTTCGGTTGCAAGCTAGCATCGCAGGTGATTGAAACCATGTATCGCAATCGCAGAATGCCACGCTTCTCGAAGCCCTTACTCGGGTAGAAGCTTCATCAGGCTACAAAACCTATGAGTCGTCCTCACGAATTATCAGGCAGGTGTCCTCAGGAGGCTGCCTGACTGAGTTGTGCTAATGTCTTTCTACTTCGGAGTAGTCACGTGTAACCATGCCCGAATCTGTTCTCTAGCCCTACCAACAGGGAAGAGCGTGAGGGATGTCCGTGAAGTAGCGTGCTTGCTCGTTAATATTCAGTTGAGACTACAAGCGAGGCGCTCGCTTTGCTCACGCAATACCTGAGACAGTTGCAGAACAAATGGTAACCGACAGAAGCGTTCATCTGCGTTTTTCAAACTTAGTAGACACGGTATTGTCTGAAACCGTCGGTCAGGCAGCACCAGATAACACGCTTGGCATCGGCATGTCTCGTACAGAAGTCTGTGTGTAGTGCCACGACGTCCAGATTAGGCGACAGGCTGGTCTTTTGTCTTACAACGTATTAGCCCACGTGCGGATCTCTCGGAGCGCACCTGTTCAACACTACAAAACGGAGTTTCCTGATCGAGAAACCACCACTTTTCCGGAAGTTGAATGCTAGCATGTCATTCGATTTTCACCCCCCC
>AVCM01001334.1:0-16587 GCA_000447165.1 Hammondia hammondi
TTTTTACACTCGCCATGCCGACATATACATGGAAACTGTAACAACTGGTTGCACGTACTCTGTGCACGGATTGCCCATTAGATAAAGGTCTTCCAGTTTTTCGTTATCCTCTAAGTTGAGGACGGATTCTTCGAGGTTGGTGACGTCGATGAAGTTTACAGTCAAATCGAGCTGAACAAACCAGAGTGGAGCGCATGGCCGGCCATTTCCATTTGAACTGGCGGCCGTTCCTCCAGGAACAAGGCACCCTTTAGTGGCTAAAAGTTGATTTAGCGGTTTTATTTTGAAAAAGAAAGGTGGTGGATAACTGGTCCTCCATTCTCGGCTCATTTAGTTGCAGTACGACATCTGAATAAGAGACAGAATGTGAAGAAGGCACTTCCAACTTTTTCATCTGGACAGTACCAAGTCTCGGGCAGGCAGCTGTGTTGCCCTCTGCCTGTTTGCATCGCACAGCCCAAGAAATGCCGGCACGCATTTTCGGGATTCGTGGAATAAAAAAGGGAAATCTACGCAGTCCTCTGTAGACGAACAAGAGAATACAAGATGCCTCGTCCCTTCTGAGAGCATCCGAGAGGGAAACGTGCGTCTCGAGACACTCACTTTTTTCAAACTTTCGCATCCGCGGAGATTCTCTATTTTCGTAATGTTGTTCAGTGCCAGATTCAGGTACTCCAGTTCCTTGAGTCTCTGGACGTTTTCGATTTTCTCTGTACGAATCACCGACACGCATCCGTTTGTCCTCTTGTGGAAGCCTGCCTATGCGGTTGTACGGAAAAGTAACTTCACGTGAGTGTAGTCACTTTCCTGTTTCTCCAGTTCACGGTACTGATATGGTGCAACCCAAGGCGACATCTGTTTAGCACACATTGTTTTGAGTTCGTGGTTCCATATCTCGACAGATGGGAATAGGGATATTCTCAGCAAAGGTCCACGGTTTAACAAAGGCATCTATTAGAGACAGTGTGGGGGAACGTGTGGAAGAATCCTGAGCTTTTGACACCGAACACAGACCTGCAGACAATGGCCGCCATACGATCCGCGGTTCTGCGACAGGAGTCGCGCGAATCGGAAAAGGAGAGTGCGACAAGCACGGAAGCCCCGCGGCGTTTCTGAGCGGGTGTTTTCTAAAAGCCCTCTACCTATAATGTTGTTTTGTAGAAGAAGAATTTTGAGATGCTTGCAGAGCTTGTCGACATTCTCGATTTTCTCGATCTCGAACTGATGGAGTGCGACTTCTTCCAGCTCAGAAAGAATGCCGTCATTGTGCTCGGACCGCTGTCGCAAGAGCTGTTCTGTGATTCGCATCTTGTGAGACAAAGCGTCGGTTTCATAGTCGTGGAAGAGACGCTAAACAATTATATGGCTGCACGCTGCTCTGTCCCGCTTCAGATTGCCCCCAAGAACAACTTGGCACGGAAATTGCGACGATCTTCCTTTTTTCTGTCTATGGAGTTTCTCTGCGCCTTCAGAGAATCAAAGAAAAGTATGTCTCGCGCGTGTGTTGTTTTCATGCGTGTCGTCTCGATGCAGCCGGGGTGTTTTGTGTCAAAGGAAAATGGGGCAGCTGCTCGGCTGGCCACGCTGGCCCGTCTCTGTGTAGAGTTCTCGAAAATATTCGTCCGTCTTTAAAAAAAGCATGCGTCAGGCTGGATTTTCGGGAAATTAGATTTCGGGTGCACACAACTGTGTCGACTCCAACAAGAGCCTGCGTCTGCTACATAGTTGAGTTAGAGCGTCGCTCCAGAAACCACGTGTTCTGGTACCCTGTCTACAATTTGAAGGAAATGCCTTGTGCAGACAGCATGTAGAGACCGGAAACCCGAGAAAAAGTGCAGTTTGATTCATTTGCACGACCTTAATAAAATAGCGTGTCTGTCACAAACAAAGCGACTGCTGTCTGATTTGCGGGCGAACCCCCGATCAGACGAAAGGTGCATGCTCCAGCACACAAAGGTGAGGCCGTCCTGCTGATAGAAAAGAGAGAGAGTCTAAAAATCGAGATTCTCTGCATGCAGTGGCAGCCTGGTCACCGGACTTTTAGTCCTTTCAACCCAGAGAAAAAGGTGTCACGCCTTCCAGTGCCTCTGTAACCGCCACTTTTTCCTCCTGGGTTGCACTTCTGCGAATCAAACACGTTCGGCGACTGCGGTCTTACAGAGAAGCCTCGTTTCTTTGTTCAACCGTCCTCGTTGGTGAGGACGTCTCTTTTTTCGCGTGCGAGGAGGCCTGACCGAAACTCCGAAGCCTGACGTGCTCGCTCTTCGCCGGTTTTCAACGAAACCGGCTTTTGCAAATCGCCGCTTTAGGGTTTATAAGGTGTTCTCGTATTTGTACGTGGGGCGGTTGATGGCGTGAAAAACAAATCGATGCCTCACTCTCTTCACTATTCAGGCGATGTGATCTTTCTGAAGCAAGCGATTCGTGCCGGCGTGCAGCACGCGGCATCGGAAGTCAATTGCAGTCCCGCGGCTCAAACGAGTTTCGATAGCCGCGGGTCAGAAATACCAAATTTCGTGCAAAAACTCATCGACCGAGGAAACCTGCTGCTGCTCTTGCAAAGGCGATTTAACTTCCCTTGCGTTTCGCCATTGCATTTGGCACGTGGAAACGTCACTGTGACTCCAGTGCACGAAAGACCGTCTGCGAACCTTTCGGTCGTTCCAAATTCGCCAAAGATACATTTGGCGTCTGAACCTCTCAGCTCCAGACTGTTAAGTGGGAAGGAGGCATTCCCAAGAATGGTAGTGGGAAGACTCTGATCTTTGAACATCCGTCGTTACCCGATAAAGCTAACGTCAGCACTATCTGTCGGTACAGGTTCCACGCTTTTTACGAGAATAGATTTCTACCACTACTGTTCGGAGACGCACTAACTTGGAAACCAAGCGAACCGGTGTGAAACAGAACAGACATTTACGCGCTACCACGCGGTGCTCCAACCTGCTTCTGCAGGAGCAACCCTGCGAGCCGCTTCACAAGGCAATGGCCACGTACGCATAAACGTGACACACCAGGGCGTTTCGGTTTCACTGTTTGCAAGTGAGACAGGCACACAGAGCGCCCCTCGTGTTTCCGTGTCCTGTCGCCCGGTTACCGCGAGGTTACTCGGGAGTAGATGCGCCTGTTCCGAGCCGGAACAGACAAGTCTAGCATACTTTGAGAGAGTAGACGAGAGGTCCGAACTCACAGCCCACAAACGCATGCACCGCAGGATAGAGCGACACCTCCACACAAGACAAACAACACACTTGGGTGCATCACGGCAAGTGACAAGGCGTCTCTCTTCGAGAGGCTAGGGCCGCAGGAAGCGCAGCTGTGGCGGAGAGGACCGACGAAGAAACCTTTTATGAGTCGCGCAGCCCCTGCAGGCATGCAGACTCGCGACACGCAAGCGGGTCTCTTGCCCATCTCCTACCCCTATACAACCACGCCGACACACGTGTTCCTTTGTTCTCGCAGGAGCGAGGGAACCCCCTCTCTGCGCCCTCCTGTCCCGCGAGTGAAAGGCGAACAGAGACAGAAGATTAGTAGACGTGCTGAGGGAAAGAGAAGACGGCGTCCTTGTTGGTCAGTTTCTTGTAGACCGCCGCGAAGGTCTCCAACTTGTCCTCGATGTTGTCCTTCTGCTTGTCGCGAGGGTCCAGGAACACCTTGAGCATCTTGGTGTTGTCAACGCGCACGCGCATTCTAAAGGAAAGAAACACAAAGGCGACGACGGAAAGCTACCCAGAGTCCGACTTGACGTTCCCCCGAACTGCGAAGTGCGGCACTGCGTCATCCTTGCGAGGATGAACAGAAGAAACGTCAACAGTGTCCGAAATCCCCCTCCTGCACAGCAGCCGGCTACTCTTCTCTTCTTTCCCAACAGCGAGCAGAGTTCGAGGGGACGCTTACCTCTTGCCAACGATTTCTGTGGGGCTGACAATGTCTTCCAACATGCCATCCTGAACAGCGGTGAGAGTGCGGCTGCGAGGGCGGACCTTGAGGCCCTTGCGCTTGAAGTCCAGGGGAAGCATCGTGCGCTGGGCGACCAGGACGACGTGCTTCTTCAGCTTCTTCTCCAACTCCTGAACGAGGCGACCCTGGATCTTCTTCACTGTCTTCTGGTAGACGGCATGGGGAACAAAGACGACAAACGCCTTCTTGCGCCCCTGCGGCACTTCCACCTCCTTCACAGAGCTAATGACCAAGTGACGGACATCTCCCTTCAGGTCCGACTGGCTGCTGGTCTGGAGAAACAGACGCAAAAAGGAAACACGTTCTCACGAGCGGATTTGTCGTGGACCAGGAAAAACGCTGGAAATAGCGAACCCACGTGCACCTTCGGCGTACACACTAACTGCTAACACGGTATAAACCCGAAGACACGACCTCTGTGCACGTCGGCCGCTGCCCACCTTCTCTCTCTACTTCGTTACATTCACACATACACACATACTACCGATACAATATACATTCATTCATTCATACATCCGTATATGTTTATATGCATGCACGTCTGGAGGGAATTTGTTTCGCGGGTCCTTACTTCGATATCGAAGAGACACTTGGCGACCTCGTTCTCGATCTCAGTGGGCTCGACGCCCTGAGGCTTCACGATCTTTTTCTTAAAGTTCATCATCCTGGCGACAGATCGGAGAAATCACCAGAACGTCCTGAAGGAAAAACGCAAGACACAGCCACGCGTCAATGCAGAACGCTCCGGACATCAGGTTTTCTGCGTGCAATGCACATCAAACACACACTTGAGCCTCCACGGGGGCACAACACGCATGCACACTCAGTCGTCAACTCTGGCCGTAGCAGGCGATGAGGGACACCCGAAGCAAAAAGCCTCCTGTTCCTGCAAGTCTTCCTCCAAACTGAACAGAGTCTTCACGCATACATCACACAAGCCGCATATTCGCTCCGACCCGCAACAGCTGCACAGAGAGGACAGCTGTGTCGGGTACGTGGGTGGACGAATCGACAATTTGAGAGATGGTTGCGCCTTTCGCCACTGGACGAAAAAGAATTTCGAAGAAATACCATCGAGACGACGGAGGAATAACGCGAGTGTGGCTGCTCGCGTAGAGCCACCACACGAACGTTAGGAAACAAGGGAACACAGCGGTGATTGGCCAGCCTGTCTCTCCCGGCAAAGAGCCAGCGATTCGAAGAGACACATTCACGAGACTTTCATTGGAGAAAAAAGGAGTCACTGCGGACTGCCCAGAGGACATGGCGAACTACGCCGTCGATGAGTTACAGCCGGCACCCTCCTTCCCTTGGTAGGCTCAACGCACGCGTCACACGCCCGCACTCGATGTAGACAGGCGTTCCCCGACCTATCCCATACGCAGAAATGCAGATATTCAGAAGCAAAATCATAGGGAGAGAGATCTGCGCAAATATTTGTGGGTTCTGTGGGCGTTCCAGTATGCATACACAGATGCACGCGTAAATGCGGCCGTTTCAGCGGCGCTGCGCCTATGCGGCATACCAGAAGCGACGGGGAAAGAAGTGGAAAAAGTGGCAACGACTTTTGCAAAGCGGAAACGGATTGCAGAGAAAAGCCAGAGACACGAGACCCGCTGGAGTTGGCAGAAACGCGAAGAAAACAAAAACGTAGCCTGCTGTGGGGTGGCTCTGAAATGGCGCCCTCTCTCGCAGTCGCCACCGCGGGAAAAAAGACCAGGAGACAGCGACTAACATACGAGAGACGAAGGAAGAGTCACAGCTTTTTTCCGTTTGCAACTCGGGTGAAATGGCCCTTACCTCGTCTTTAGAGCAGCCGAATATTCATGTTTTTGCTCCAGCAGAGCAGAAAGGGGCGAAAAGGCTACCCCATCGTCCCGATACTACCAGCTCTTCGCTGGCCTAAAACAGTGAGGGAAATATTTTCGCATGCATTTGCCTCACCACGTGGGGAACGGAAAAGGGAGCATCTTATTTTTGCTAGGCACGTGTCCGTATATAGAACCTACGCGCGACAGCACAGGTCGGGTTATATACGGACACGGACCGAAAGCGACCGTCAGGAGTTCCTTTTTTGACGTCTTCCCTGAACGAACAAATGTGCGACCAGACAAGACGCTTCCAAATATCAACACACATTCCCTTCTTCATTTTAAAGTCTGTTTTCGTGAGCAAAAGGAAGATAAAAACATGGCGTAAGGGCATTGTGAGATTCAGAAACTGAAAGACTGGCAACCAGGCGTTGGACGCATCGCCCGGTACCTCGATCGGTTTAGTTCGCCATGCTACCCACTCTACACAAAATGTAGAAACATAGCCCCGCAATAGACGTACTACGTATATTTTTAAAAGATCTGCACAATCCACTTGGAACAACCGTTTTTTACGGCTGCAGTCCTGTATTTCTCAGGGCCGACAAGATGGA
This sequence comes from Hammondia hammondi, assembly GCA_000447165.1. Taxonomy (NCBI): domain Eukaryota; phylum Apicomplexa; class Conoidasida; order Eucoccidiorida; family Sarcocystidae; genus Hammondia; species Hammondia hammondi. The sequence goes on from AVCM01001334.1 coordinate 6,386, forward strand.
GCCAGAACGTAGTGGTTTTAGAGAACGATCGTACAGCCTCGTACAAGCTCGCTTACAAGCATTTGAGCCTGGTTACCTGTCTTGGGAACACAGAGACAGTGAGAAAGATATTGTGTTGAGCTTCTCGTGTGAATGACGGCACAACGCGAATGCCGCATTCCACTCTTTTCAATAACTGTCTTTTGAGCCAGTGTCTCCGACTGAAAGGGGGTGAAGTTAGAATCTGGACAGAAAGACACAGTACGAGGACACACGTTTATTTCATGTCATGCATGCAGCATCCCCACTCTCTCGGCGTTGTACAGTCTGTTTAGAGATGTAGGATCTCCAAGTGTTTGACAGTTTCAAGAGCTGTACAACGGTTTGAGTAGCCCTGACACTGCGTGTCCTCACACGGTCAATGGGAAGCCAGTTGTTCCGACCCCTGCGTCTACGCTGAATATGCAGAGGTTACCAGAGCCATTCGAATGGATTTCGGTGATGGGGTTTCACCTCAACCAACACAGATTCTCTTTAATTTCTGTTACGCCAACGTGTACGTAAATGACTATGCGACTGACCAGAAGTGGCGTACTTATGAGGTGACAAACGAACGCTCACTAAATTAAAAAAACATCACTCATGAACTGCCTGCCATGTGGTCTTTCATTTGCATGTTGGCAACACTTTCCAGAAACTGCAGCTTTTGTTCACGTGTGCAGAATAACACACACAGGAGCACTCGATTTCCAGGGAGTCGCATACAGCTCAAACTCCCGGCACATGTCCGCTTCCCTTCCTCAGATGTTGTTAGGGAAATGACTGAAGCTCTTGTTGTTGCCACCTGTGTTCACGTTAGGAGATTCAGCTTCTCAACAGTTCTGCAGACGAATTGAACAGAGTCCGCGTCTGGGGTGGAGAAACAGCATCACACGTAGCGTAGAAGCTTTCAGAATGTCCAGATGTCCCTATGCACAGGGGCCGGTAAATGTATTCCACTGGAAGAGCACGATGGTCGAGCGTTTTCCGGCTGCAAGCACCGGCACGAGCTCCACACGCGGAAGCACCTCGCATTTTCCTTAGCGTGGAAAAAGATGTCAACGGAATCCACGAGAAACAACGCGCTTGGGTGTGCTCGTAAGTATCAAGTGAGCTTGCCTGACGCATTGGTGTGTTGCCGTGGCCGTAGCCACATGTTGAGTATAAACCTGCCACTGTGGCAGCCCTGAACACGTTCTCCAGCTCTTGTTGGGGTTCCTTTAAAGTTCCTTCTTTGAAGGAGCATAGATGAGGCCTGTTGTTGACTCTCCTGTTTGACTTGGGAGAAAGAAGACGTGCACAAGGTTTCTGGACTCGGTCCCAGCGGCCTCCCCCCGGACGTCAATTTGGACAACAGCGAAAATGCCGCTTCAGGACACACTCGCGGTGTGTGTGGATACGTAGGAGCAAGGCTGTCTCTACGTGTTCACTCTAGCCTACGAGCTTGAGTACTGCTTTAATCAAAGCTAGTGTCGACACGTCACGGGTCGATTGCTCGTAAGGCCGGCGATGTATTATCTTAACGTTCATAGAACAAACATCTGACAACAACTGCCTCACGTTACAATCGTAAACGCCTCCAATCCCGCTAATCGTAGCCGTGACACACCTGTTTAGCCTTTGAATTAAAGCCCACGTTTCTTTTCTGAATTCCCGACACCAGTTTCAGGTATCGCAGCAGTAGTGGGCAGCTGACCGATGTGGAACAACGTTTTTTAGTGAAATAGAGACATTCTCAGTTGCATGGTTCCCGGTACGATATTACTGTAGCGATACTCTAAGCAGCTTGCAGTTTTTCGACTGTTTTTGCTGTGCTGGCTGTTTTGATCTCCCATCGCGGCGTTGGCTGTGTCTACACTGAACGAAGAGAAGTCCGAAATGGACCCGAAACCAGGCTTCCAGTCGACACGGAGGCATACTCGTTTTCTTCTTGCTTTCAGTCTTTCCTCACTGAACAGAAAATCCTCCGGGACTCACATGGTGCTCGCTCTAGTCAAAGCGCCTTGCTTTTTTGAACAGAAACCTGACGCATTGCCCAGTGTGCCTCATGCAGTCGACAGAGCCGCGACTTTTTCCCGCGACGCCCTCAGGGGGCGACTCGGCGAAAGCCACTCCACGATAAACGGCAAGACACTTCCTTACGTTGGCCGCGATATACTGTGTCTAACCTCCAGAAGAAGACACAGAAGATCGTCGAGCGGCGGTACGAGGCGCTGCTGTGTGGCGCAACACTTCTTGGGGGGTGGCGACAAGACAGGAACCCGAAAATCCACCGCCTACCGAGGGGGGTCCGGTGGGTACGAGCTGCCCCGCTCATTCACAGGACACGAGGCTGTTGAGGTTCTCGTACAGAAGTCCCCTCGTCTACTGAGACGTTCCCCTGCTTTCAATTTATTTATTTTCATACGACTTTCTAGAATCACACCGCTTTCGACAGCGCCCTTCAGTGGAGAACTTTGTTCCCTCTCTCACGCTCCAGGCAACATGAAGGCCACAGGCGCGTCCGTTAGCTTGGCGGTGGTGCTGCCTTTTCTCTGCGCTTTGTCCGTGTTTTCCGAGACGTCTCAGGCGACAGAGGAGACTGACACCACACCCTCTTGCACTGAGAAGAGCAGCTTGACGCTGATTCTTCAGGGAAATGACCGCGAAGTGTCCTTCCGATGCCCATCAACCTGGATCCTTCAACCCGCCGATCTAACTACCGCTTACCAAGACGCAAATTCTGGCAACCCGGCGGCATTGGACGAGCTTGTCTCGGGAGCCAAACTGACTCGGGACTCAAAAAACTCTAAATATACATTAACTCTTCCCACCGAACGAACGGAGAAGACGTTCTACTACAAGTGCCAAAAACAAGCTCAAGCCGCCGCAGGCAAGGATACCGACACCTCTGCGTCGCAATCATGCAACATTGTGGTCAAAGTCTTCGCATCTGAAATCAAATCGGCAATTGAGTGCAAGGCAGGAGAGATCCACGTGGCGACGGTCAAAACCACCGGGAACGCCTTGTCACTGAAATGCAAGAACTTGACTTTGGACCCTAAGGACGTACAAGACGTGTACGATGACACAGACGGAAAATGCGCGTCAAAGGTCGCTCTCACTTCCCTTGTCGATGGATCACTTGCCGCACCTGCTGCAGAACAGCAAGAAAACGGAGAGTATGCTTTGAGTATCAGTGAACTCCCAACCGAAGCGAAGCATCTGTGCTACAAGTGCGTTGAAAAGCAATCGAAAACGCAGGTCGTCGACGCCTCTAAGCAGTGCATGCTCAAGCTTACTGTGACATCGGGGGCTCCTGCGTTTGCGACTGCATCTATCTCTGTCGGTATTCTTGCATCCCTTGCAAGCTTCCTGTCGGCAAACTAATTGATTACTCACGCGCTCGTGCGCCTCGTTTACGTGCTTCGCCTCGACATGGACGACCGTCCAAGAGATAGATTGAAGAAGACGGACTGCCTGACAATCACGCTGTCCATCCTGCTCTTTCAAAGGAACGTTGAAGAGTTGATTCGCGAATCGTTTCCATCTGTGAGCCTCTTGTGTTCTTACCACACGTTGCGGCTGACAAGACATCGACAAGCTGACAGTGTTCAGCGGCTATGCCACTGTAGAAAATATCAGTGTTTCGAAGCCGGAGGCGCCACACCTCGTGGGTTCCGGCTTGAAGCCGCGACAGAATTTCGTTGTGGCGTTTGCCGGGGCCTCGAAACGAAAGTCACTAGGTTGTCCATAGTAGCGGTGTTGTTCTCAGACGCTCTGTTGCGCCGTATCCTTACGTGCCCTTGGTGCTAGACGAACTCCATATCATTGCGCGCTCAGGCCAATGTCGAAACCGTTCGCAAAGAGCTGAACGACGTTCGAGGATGGCGTATATCGTTTGTTTTTGTTTCGTGCTTGCCACCCGGTGAGACTGTATCGCCGATCGTTTTCCCGATTACTGCGCTACAGTTGCACTTTTCGTGTCAGTATATACTTTGTACGAACCGACTTCTGCCGCGACAAATAGCTTGTTAAGGCTTCTTCCTGCTTCAACCGACCGGTTTTGCATGTGCGGACGGTACCCATCATCCTTCACTGATTGTTGGGTTGCAAATCGCTTTCCTTCTCCCGTTCTTACACACCGGTGTGCAGCTTGAGAGATCCAGAAATAGACCAGCCATCGGTATACATAGATATGTGCAGATTTGTCACACAAATTCGAAGGAAATGGAGGATTCGAGATACATCTATTCACCCTGTTTCGAAACACTCTCTTGGAAAAAATGACACAAAAGATGGAAACTCTGTATGAGCTTTTCACTTGTTCAAGATGGTTCCGTGCCGGAATTGCTCCACACGAAGTCAGCACCCCAAGACTGTATCGGGTCTGAGTTCGTCAGTGCACTACCCTACAATCACCAGAGAAGTGCGTGATGGCTCGAAAAAAAGATCCACTACAACGAATCAGAAGGAAGCTCTCTACCACCTTGCCGGCATTCTAAGGCTCAACTGGACTCCACGGAGGCTCCAAATCTGTTCCCCCCCTCTTCACCGCCTGGAGAACGCGTGGGCCTCCCCTACAGGGTGATTTAGAAATGAGACTGTGGGAGGGTGCTTGCGTCTCGCGCCACCTGCGGCAAAAACGTTTCTCTTGTCCAACAGCGGAACGAGTTCCGTTCGTTTTCTGTACAAAAGGTCTTTTCAACATGCTGACGGGGCCCGGGAATGAACCGTGTCTGTTCACCGGAAAAAGAAATTCGCATGTGGCCTTCGCCTGCTCCGCTGGTCTTCCTGATGTAGAAAAAGCATGTCACAGTATTTGGGCGTGTGTTGCACTTCTTGCGCGGCCGTATCAGCTGCTTTTTTCGCTTTTCCCGCAGACTTCCCGTTCCTCCCAAGTTCCTTCTTGCCTGTCCGTCCTCCCAGTTCTTCAGATGTTGCCTGATCCGTGTCGCCTTCAGCGCTGTTTTCCTGCATCTCTCTCTGGACATTTGAGGGAAGCGTGTACTGCGGATTTCCCCATTTCGTGACGGTTGACGGCCGGCGAAACTTCGTCGACAAATACGTCCGCTTCGTTACCATAAACCGCGGCAGCGAAAACCGAACTCCACCGCTGTACCGCGAGTGCCTACAGAGAAGTGCACAGAACAAACAAGACGAAGACGGCAGAGTACTGAACCGTAACCCCTCCACCGTGTCTCGGCTGTCCACCGCAATGAGGTGTAAGCGACTTGAGCATAATGTTCTGTCGTTCCCAGCCCCGCCAGGGTGTCCGTACAAATGGCTGAAAGAGGCTTCACAAATCTGGATCTTGCGTCAGTTTCTTGATTCCTTCAGAGCTCACATATCCTCCACTCCTGTCACGAAACCTACCGATATGTCCAGCTCGTTCGCACTCGATCTGCGATGAGCAGCGGGGTGGAAAGGCGAAGCGCCATGACAACCAGGGAACTTCGACCCTCCGAGAAAGTCAGCGTTTCTGCTATTGGTCTTCAACTTCCGGCCGCAAGTACAAGGATCGCATGCATTTGTCTCTTTTCCAGTTCTCTCTTTCGACTGTTTTGATCGAAATAGCAAAAGAAAAACGGCGAAAGAAGCCTACGACAGCCACAACCCACTCCTCCCAGGCAGATGACACAACACAGGAGGACGGGAGGTGAAAGGGTCGAGAGAAAGACCTTACGGAATACAAAGAAATAAAGAAAACGCGCCGAGCATGAATCGTGGGAAGATGTGACATGCACAGGAGTCACGAGAAAAAATCGCCGGGGCCTCTTTTAACATAAGTTTTACCCGTCGGGGTTGCTTTGCCAACCCCGCCGCGAACAGACCTACGCGCGATCAGAGGGTTGAGCGCACCTTAGAGGTGACCGCAGCCCACTGGTTCTTCCCACGACTCAAAAGAACCTATAAAAACCGACAGAAAACCAGAACCGGAGCATTGGAAAGCCCTCAGAAAGGGACTGGGATGTCACCTAAAGAACAGAGGCGACATGACCGGAGAGCACATCATGAGCATACGATGCTCAGAAAAAAAGACAATCGAGGAAGAGATTAAACCAAGAATCTCTCTACAAAGGCGGACGAATCTGACACAACAAGACAGGCGACTTGGAGGTGCTCAGGGTGCCACGGTGCAGCCTTTTTCCCGACAACAGCTCCGATTCCAGAAAATAGGGACAGCCAAAGCATGCAAACACGAAACGCACTGTCTTTTGGAGCTCTTCAAAGTGGCAGCCACTCCAAATCTGCGCATTCTGATCAATGAACAAAAAACGGAGAATAGAGACGAGTTTTAAGAAGAACGAAAGCAGCTGAGAAGTAAAACTTGCCGCAAGGACGATGATTCCGACTACGCTACCCAGTGACAGCATGCGCCACTCTCGCAAACGACTCTCGCGAAATGCGGGAGGATAAATTGGAGTTTCTGTTGACTTTTGTTGCCTCCATGTCACTTTCAACACAGAGTTCAAGTGCACAAGCCGCTTATTACTGGAAAAGGAGCAACTTCTCCAAGCAAACAATTGCGCAGTAGGTTTTCGATGCCACGAGCCAGACACAGACCCCGGCACCCCAAAATGCGGCACTGAACACGCAGAACTTCCCCGATGGGGAAAAACGGAAAATGCACGAGTCACAAAGCACCCGTTTTAGTCTAGGCTAAACGTGTTGCTGCTGGCAGACACCAAAGAGACTGTTCCGTCTGTTCCTCTGGCGAAGCAAGGACGAATGCATTCGCGATTCCTAGGGTTCTATAAACGACTTCTTCAGGAAAGGTTTTTTGTGAAGCCCTTTCTGGACTTTTTCATGAATCACACAGACACTCCTCTGAACTGCTGCCCGACCTTTCAGGTGAGTGAGTTCCGCACTCGACGTGAGGGAGAAAAGCGGCGTGTCAAGGATCGTTTCTACGTGCGGAAACGTAGTTCACACCACATCATAGAAGGCTACTTGCGCTACGTTTAAACTGCACACTGGATACGTCCGACTGCCAACTTATGAGTGCCCAAGGGCGCGCAGAGAATCGAATTTGGAGCTCCGTTCATGGAAGTGGCAAGAGCTTTCACGCTCTGTATCGAGGTCATATCCCTTTTTTTCGTCTCTTTTCGCTGATCGCCGACTGCACCTGGAGCTAATCGACCCAACGCAGACCTCCACCCCTCGAAATTGTGCAAGCTCTACAGCACGCAACCGAAATCGCCTGTTGAAACGGACTCTTCTCAACAGACAAGCGGAAGCGACGGCCACTCGGGCTCCAGGCAGTGCTTTCTAATATATATATTTATATATCCTTTCTTCAGATGCCTGTCTCTCTGCACATGTCGGTTTCCAGTTTATTTGTTGTTCGAGTGAGATTCGCGTGGCGCCATTTTTGCTTTTTTCGACGCGGGCCAGAGCATCCGACATGTCCAGGAAAGGCTGTGCAGTGGCAGTTCATCGCTCTTCTTCTTCTTCTCCATCCTCGCCTTCTTTTTCGCTACCATCGACGACTTCCATGGACCATCGTTCTGCTGAGCTGCAGCGGATTTCAAGTCGGTCCCGACCATCTGTCGTGCATGCAGTTTCTTCACCGTGCGCACGAGAGGAAAAAAACGCGACGCGCGTCGTCTTTGTCCTCCGAGTTTCGCCCTTTGGAGTCACTCGGTGCCTGCCGTGGACTTTCCTGTCCCCCGTCCACCCCTTCCCTCTGTCTTCTGTTTTTCCCGACAGAAAGAGATAAAGACGCCGCTGTCGTCTCTCTCTCTCGTCGCCTGTGCCTGACCAAGGACTTGAAGAAACGCAGCTGTAGGCGCGGCAGCCGCACGGTCTTAGGTCGCTAGAAGTCTTCAACTGCAAGTGGAAGGCGTGCACACTGCTATAATATAATACAACGTGTAAAAGGCGAGAGGAGACCGAATACAAAGAGTCCTTTGTCTTGCTGCAGAGCGATTCACACGTACGTAGACGAAAGGCAACCTGCCCACTGGTGCACTGCCGCGCATGCGAAGAAGTCCACACTCAGAGGAATACCCGAAAAAAAGGGAGAGGAAGATGGAGATTCAGACAAGAGAAAGGTCCCTCTGAAAACCCGTTTCTTTCTCTCGCTGAGGCTCTTGGCATTTGTGGCTGCCCCTCGCACTCACCCCCACTCTCTATGTCGGAACACCAATGGGAGGCAAGCTTAGACTTTCATCTCCTCGCACATTGCACTGCACGTGTGACCTGCAGACGTCCTGTCTTCTCCTCTTGCCTTTCGATCGACTTCTTCACCTTCTCGTCTACGTGCTTCCCCCCCGTCGTCAGCTGCGTGTCTCGTTCGCTTCGTAGACTTCGACTCCCCGCCGAATCGCCTCCTTCGACTTTTCGTAGACCAGCCAACTGACGCTGACGGCTGGCACCGCCTTCATGAGGTTCGCGCAGAGCCCTCTGTACAGACCTCGCACGCCGCCGTCGGACCAGGCGCAGCGCGCTGCACCCCAACTGTTCTTGTATTTCGCAGGCTTTCCATCGCCGCCATCAACTTGGATGCGCGTGCGCACGAGAGCAGTTGGGTAGGCCACCACCTGGCCGCACAGCGAGCTCACGCATCCGCAGAAGAGAAGGACGAACACGTTCGGAGACGCCATCTTCTTGTGGGCCTCGTGCGGATCCGACGACGCACACGAATTCCTCGCACACAGAGGCGCAGAAGAACCCGAAGGGGCCGCGGAAGCCTCACGCGCAGATTCAGAAGCGACAGAAGCCGACGGCGGGCGGGAAGCAGCAGAGATCGAGGAAGGCACCGAAGAAGGCGATCGAGAAGCGCTGGAGGAAGAAGAGGAGCTGGAAGAAGAAGAGCTCTGAGAGGAAGGTGACTGGACACAGGGGCGTTGCTCGTGTGGCTGTGAGGGAAGTTCTTCTCCGATTGGTCTTGTTCGCTCTTTTCCTGCCTGCACTTCTCGTTCTTCTTCACTCAACAGTTTAGGCAACAACACGCGGCTGACATACATGCCTTTGAGAGTGTCGAAGAGCGCAAGGTCGATGCTGGCGTAAGGAATGATCCCGAGAAGAGAAGGACCGAGACCTCTGTACAGACGCCGGAGGCCACCTTGCCTGAACGTTTTGACCAGGCAGTCGACAATGCCGTCGTAGCGGCACGTCGGCGAGTACGCAGCCAGGCGAGTCTTCACAATCTCCATCGGGTAAATTGTGAACTGTGCGATCATTCCCGCCGCCGCTCCGCACAAAAGTTTGTCGAAAAGAGTCAGAGAAACCGCGGGGACGCTTGGAGAGCCCCCGCCAGTCCCCACGCCTTCTGCGGGATTGTGGGCCCTGGAAGACCGACCCTCTTTCTCGGAGCTAGGTCGTCTTCTCTGGCGCTCGAAAATGTCTTCCAGCTCTCGATCCGCCTCGACATCCCTCCCCACACTCGCAACTTCCTTCTCCTCCTTTTCCTCTTCTGTCGGACTCGCTGCTTCTCTCCTCCGCGTGGAGGGCGTGTCTGTTGCGTCTGGCTGTGTTTCGCTGTTTCCCTCTGCTCCTCTCCGTCTGTCTGACCCTCGCGCAGCCTTGGCGCGTTCTTCGCGGGCGACTGCCGCGACGAGGGAAGCTGCGGCGCATGCATTGTGCTCTTTCTCTTGTTTGAAGTGGAGGAGACGCTGCTTGATGAAGTCGTAGGCGTAGAACTTGATGGCGGTTTCCGGCATCACCTTGACGCAGTTCGTCAAGTTCCCGCGGAAAAAGCCTGTCCACCCAGGTCTTCTCTTCGCTCGAGGATCCTCACTCTCGTGCGTTCGGATTCTTCGCACAGCTTGACTCAGACTCAAGTGCTCTCCTCTTTGCAGCTGAAGAACCACCTTTATCCGATCCAGAGGAGCAGTCACTGTCCGAGACACCGCGCCTAAAAAATGAGCAAATGTTGCGTCTTACAAATACATTGACATGCAGCCACAGATGCAGCTTCCACTTGCACATACAGAGAGATTCATACGCACATACATCTATAAAAATACAGATACACCATTTGTTCCCTGATATCCGTGTAGAGAGAAAAGGGTGTATATGCATCCGTTTTCTTCGACACAAACATGCAACCACGAACAATTGGACACCCTGTCTTCCGTAAAGACAAACAGACACACATCGAGAGAGAAACATAAACACACAGACACACAGAGACATAAATCTATATGTACTCTATGCAACACACTCACATATATATATATATACATACATATATATAT
>AVCM01001377.1:0-23686 GCA_000447165.1 Hammondia hammondi
CCCATGACGCTCAGAAGCTCGAGCGTCCCGATCTCCCCGCAGCGCACCGGGCGAGGAACGGCAAAGGCGAGAAAACAATTGAAGAGACAAGAGAAGAAGCGGGGAAAAGAAGAATAAAAAGACGGTGACCGAAGAAAAAAGAGGACCAAGACGACACAACTAAAACGGGAAGAGATAAAACGAATGGGGACAAGGAATCCGTGAGACAAATCGGAAGAAAGGTGGCTCAAGGGGCATCTGAGGCTCTCCGCAACGTCGGGGTAGAAGAGACAATACTGCTGCCCGGATAGTGGAGGGAACCTCGTTTCCGTCGACAAACGGGTCACAAAAGACGAAGAACATTCGGAGGCAAAACTGACTAGCGGCTGGGGCAGTTTCCAGTGAAACAGACGGGAAAAAGCTACCCGTGAAACCCGTTTTGGTCGCGCTTCGAAACGTGCCTGTCGAGAGGCTAGGAGGAAGTCGGAACACGAGCACCGCAGACAGTTGCTATCGCATCGATTTCAAATTGTAAGAGCTTAGAAAAGACAAAAAAAACTTTTCACTGTCTCCGCTATTTGAAACAGATCGACAGAAAGCAGACCCGCACGCGCGCAAGTCGCCAAGAGACGAGACGGGCGAAAACAGTTCTACACAAATGTGGAGTTTCTCACCTCTTGAGAGACCACGGAGGAGCCACCAGAAGCTAAGACACTTCAAATTTTGTCTTGAGAAAGATTCAGAAAGAACTCGACACCGCCGGGAAAAACTTTTCTTTTTCCTCAGGGCAACACAGGTCCACCCCCCTAGATGGGGAGGGCTCGAACTTTTCCATTCTTGACAAAAGCATGGGGAGATTTGCAGATACAGAAACAAGAGAGGCTTCTCTCCTACGGGAAAACAAGGAACACTTTGCCAGACAGGGATGTCCGAATCGCACTCCTTACCGCGGTGCGCTTCCGATAGGTGCCTTCCTTCAACGGAGCGCGCGCATGCAGGGCTTTTTCACGTAAAAAGCCAAAGTTTTATCCTGAACAAGCACCGCCAGCATTTCTTCTGGTAAACAGGCAAAACTGAAGCCGCTGAGAAATTTCTCGACCGTCTTTCGCGTCTATGGTCCACTTTAACCTCGTTGAGGACCCTGACGTCATTCAGCTGCCCTCTGAACAAACCGCAGTGTTCGCGTTCTGGGCTTGGCTTTTCCCTTTTTCAACTGTGGTTACACTGGCAATTCACTTGTAGAAGAAGCAAGGCATTTTGGGAGGACCGTCACTTGGTTTCTCTGGAGTGGACAGTTCGATAGACACGCAAGTTACGTTCCTCGACCTGCAATCCGACACCTTCCCGTTTGTTAGCCTTTCGCGTGGAGATCCCGTTAAACCAAAGCCAACAAGACCAATTATACATGGCATCGAACCTGAGAAAAGATCCGGGAAAATTGCCTCTCACTGGGTGATAGTCAGGGGATCATGCAGACACAAAGTACGAAAGCCACATGGACTCCGTTGTTGCAGTGTTCCTGGACAGCCAGGGCACAGAAAATCGTGTTTTGTTCTAGCAAAAGCTATGGCACGCACTCTGCGTTTCCTAAGAGACGTAGCCTGAGCAACTAAAACGATTTTATAACCATTGTGGCGAACAACTTGTTTCCTTTTGTGCAGAATAGCACTCTTCCCCTTCTCGTACGGCGAGTAGCCTGCATTGCGTCTTCACAGGTACCGGCAGCTTTGAAAACGTCCGCATCCGCTATGCGGGGGCAGTCGGGTTGTGAAATTTAAAAGAGGGTATACGCGTGACCGATCCGTTTTAAAGCGAAATGCCTAGCTCGGTCTTTCAAGAAAAGCTTCCGCGCCACGAACAATCAGCGAAACTAGAAAGCAACGAAATATGCGGTGATCCCTAGAAGGGGTGGGGGTTTTGTCGCTTCAAATCGAGAGTCGACCAACTTGTCTTCGACGGCAAAAAGCATTTCTACTTTTCAGTGGCTTCGTGCTGCGGAAACAAGGAAAGGTTTGGTGTTGTGAAGAAAGAGCGGAAAACTCGTGGTTTTCTTCTCTACACGTTTTGACTGAATCCTTCCCAGGGAACGGGAAAGGCACAAGAGACAAGAGAAGCGGGTTCAGTGTGCTCGCCTCGACACGCATGTGTTCTGTGTACACCTACAACACACGTTTGCCATGCAGACCTCTCTGTTGGCAACTGAAGAAATTTAGAGTCCCCAAGTTTAGAAAAGTGCAGGCGGAGCAAGGAGGAGCTCTGCAGACCAGGTGCTCCTTTGTTTCGTCAAAAGGAACTCCGAGACGTCCGAGCGACACACCACGGCGTGAGCGAAACAATCGGGTATCTCAAGTGAAGGTTTTCCAGCGGTACGTTTTCCAGGGTAGTCTTAGATAAAGTAGAGGCATCTCGAAAGAGAAATGTGAACACTCGACCTTTACAAATACGCGTGAGTGTGGAGGTTGTTGTTTCTAGATGTGCACGTGCATACTGTGTAACTCAACAAGGTAGGGAGCAAAAAACGCGTCCGGTTTTTGGCATCGTGTGGCAATGAGCACTCACCTCGATCCCGGACTCTCCAAGAGACATTTTCCCAGAAGTGTTCCAGTGAAGCGTCGCCACTGTTAGCCTCTCAGCACATCTAAAAAAACTCGAGAAGGCTGGAGCCCCAGGCGTGAGCTACGCCGTCTGTGGTTCCGCCTTCGCCTCTACCTTCTGCGCAGTGTCCTCGGCTGCCGTTTGACCCTCTTTGGGCTCTGTCGCAGCAGGCTCGGCGGCAGGACCGTCGTTGTTCTTGTTCGACTCGGCACCCTGTTTCTGGTCTTGCTCACTCGTCTCTGAAGATTCCGTAACTGCAGTCGCCGCGCCAGTCAGTCGCGCAGCTTCTTCGCGAATCTTGCGCCTCTTCTGCGCCTGTTCAGCTGCATGCGCTCGCTGCTGCGCGACCGACTCGTAACGCTTTCGCAGCAACTTGTTCAGTTCCTCTGCATCGCAGGGCGGATCCTTTGCCAACTCAGAAATGCACTTGCTGACAGAAAAGTCCTGCGCAGTAAAGTGCAGCATACACAGATGCTCCACGAGATAGATCACATATATAGAAATATAGAGATATAGACCGACTGGCAGGTGTATGCATGCACACGGCGTCTAGATGTCGATACAGATGGATACGTTCACATACGCAGAGAGGCAGACAGAGGCGTGCAAATATGTTCACAAACATTTATCCCCGCAACCGCACACACGTTCAGAGCCCTACCTACCGGCATCTCTATCCGCCCGTGCATGCATATACAAGCCCCACGGACAAGGGAACGCTACACCACCGATCATCACGAATGTGTCAGCTCTTTTCTCTTCTAACGTTCAGGATGTTTGTTGTTTTAGGGACGAGAAACCTAACAAGCATTCGTCGATGTTTGTGGAGACAAAACGACAACGCGGTTCACCAAAGTCCCAGCGGACCAACAGGTTCTCACCTCTAGGTCCTCTTCGTCCTGCTCTGCACCCTTCTTTTTGCGGACGACGAAGAAGCACTTGCTGCGCTCTCCAGACTGGCTGTCGCGTTTGTCGTGGAGGCCGACTTTGATGCCAACGACTTCTCGGTCGCGGCCGCCCTTCTTGATGTACGCTTTTGGGTGGTAGTCCAGGAGACTTTTGACTGCTTTTTCGGCTGCCGAGTTAGGTTTTAGCGCCTGGTCTACGGGTGTCTTCTGGAGAAATTCTGCCATGCACATGCGCAGGTGTTCGACGCTCTTGAAGGGGATGCCTCCGAGCGACAGCGGCAGTGCAGCCAGCTGCCTTCTCAGCGTCTGCAGATCTTTTTCTCGAGCGGTTCGAATCCTAGGAGGAAGCTGAAGATAACACACAAGGCACAGAAACAGATCAGCGCCAAGATGGGGTCGAGGTCGAGAGCCGTGGACGAACAACTGAGGGCGAAACGCGAAACGAAAGGCGCAGAGAAAGACGAGGAACTGCGTCGATCAACATGCCTGTTCTAAAAGGTGGCAACGGAGACGACAGGCAAAGAACAATGACGAGCAAAACGCCCGGTGGTGTAAAATAACATGCCTTCGCCTTCGAGAGCCTCCCGTTCTTTTGTGGCATGCAGCTTCCTGACTTCCTCTCCCGCTGCTGCTTCTCTAACGGTATGTTAAACGCGAGCCAATGCACAATAAAACAATTCCAAAAAAATATATATATCTACACATCAAAGGGACGCCAGTAAGTATCTGGAGTTAATGTCAGATAGCGTGACACCAGCACAGGCAGAGAATACCGAATTATTTACCCAGGGAACTGCGCTCGCCTCAATAAAAACCGCAAAAGGGCGCCCGGCACCCACTCCCTACGAACACGGTGAATATCACGCTATTATCGTACAGCTTGTAGCCATGTTGGTTTCCCCCGATATACGATCCCTCAGACAACAACTGAAGCGAGACGTCACCATTTGCAACGCGGAATCCCTAGGTTTCGAGACGCTGCCTCGTTCTGAAAAGTGTAAACTACGAGCCTTCTTGTAGACAACCACCCAGTGGCTTCAGGAAAGATGGAAAAGAGGGGAACAGACAGATCTGCGGACTCACATCTTGGACGCAAAGGCGAACCTCCTGGTCAGTCAAAATGTGTGCCTCTGCCTCGCCGTCGCCGAGAGGAATTTTGATCGGCTGCATCTTCTGGAGAGTTTCCCGATCGTTCTCAAACGCGCCCAGATACACCCAACAGCGCCGCGTCTTCTTGTCAGCGGAAACAGACACTTCCTCGATTTTCGAAACGAATTTCACGAAGACCTAAAACAGAGTCACGTTCCACAGAGACATCCGCAGACGCGTGGCAAAACCGCAGCCAACGACTCTGCTTCGACTCGACAAGCGCGCAGTCTCTGTCTTGCGAGATGTTCCTCACCGCAGTCCGTCTTGCGGTCACATGCACACAGTGGAAGGGTGGATGTCAGAACCTGGTCTGTGACGGCTGTTTAGTCTCTGAGAACGACGTCACCCCGAGTCGCCGACAAGATGAGCTTGTAGAGGAAGGTCTCATGCCATAGAACTAATACAGCAGGCGAGTTCTTTTGACCCCATCCATATTAGTGAGGCATAAGAGAGCAGCTCATCTGCCCGACAAGATGTATGCGGCCTGTGGACTAGCACTACCTCTCCTTACAAAAAACACCTAACCATGCATCAAAAGAATCCCCCATCCACCGGCGGCATTTAGAGTCTACAAACGTCCGCACGCATGCAAGCGTGTGCCTGTGCAGAAACGCATGCATCCTTGACGGGTTTCTCTTTCAAGAAATAAACTCTGTTCAGGCACTTGGATACTTTCCTCAACCCAAAACTGAACTTTGCGAGAAAGCTTTTACTGGCAGCCGCGTCGATCTGCAGGAGCCTACCTCCCCGGGCAGAGTCTCCTTGATGGCATCCTTGACTTGTTGCCACTGTTCCACTCTTTCTGGAATGTCGCACAATTTGAGGAAAACGCTGAAAAGAAAACCCGCAGGAAAACAGATGAGCAATCCGATACGTCGCTTCTGCCATTGAAAAAATAAGTTTTCAAGCGTAAAGCTTTCCATCACGTCAGTTTGTTGTTTTGCATTGTGCAGTTAGACTCTTGGAGAAACCCAAAAATGTTGGAAACTGCTACAAGGGCACTTTATGAAAATGACTGTTTGCACGTGAGAGATTGCCCCTGCGACGGACACACGCAACGAGGACAATCTTGGGAATGCCACACAACCGTCATTCTTCCTGCATGCCAGAAGAGGCAAGAAATAAACACGTTGAACCTAGAAAAGGTGCTTAACGAATGTCGCTGAAACAATGCGGCTGTGCACATTCAGCAGACGCCACGCTGGAGGCATGTGAACAGTAACACACCGGTAACTCGAGACAGGCGCATCCACAGAGATTCGCGCTAAAAACAGACAAACCCGCATCGACCTGCCTCGCATATGTAGTCTACACAGCCCGTACCTCTTATATATATTCATATATATATATATATATTCACACATACGCCATATATATATATATATATCCGTGTCTGCATGTAGATGTAGACACACGTAGACATGGATGTAGGCATCAGAAGAACTTTGTCCATATAGAAGTGACGAGAGGACGTGACCCGCAGTGTGGTGTTACTTTTCTATTCAGATATACAAATATCTATATCCACGTATGTACAGATATAGATATGCGCATGCTGGCTCGTCGGTTTGGTTCTTTGTATACGCGAAGAGTGAGAGAACTCTTTCGATGTAGCAAGAACGTACCCAGCAGCGTGAGGGTCTCTGCCAACTCCTTGAGGGAGTCTGGAGGCTCCAGCACAACCGCCGTCTTCCCTGCGGGCGCATGCAGATCGCTGGGGTCTTTCTTGGAGTTCCGGAAGAGGCGTCTCGCGGTAAAGCAGCGTCGTTCCATCTGCCTCTTCCTTCACTTTCACGGTTACCGAATCTGCGATGGCCGCCAGGATCTCTGCCTTGGTCAGATTCAGAGACTTGATTCGCGGGCTGCTCAGCACGAAGCGCAGATCCAGAGACTCCTGAGACACAAACAGAGGGCGGAGGCGGAGCAGAACGGTGGAAATAGGAGCAGCGCGAAAGGAGGCGAAGAAACGCGAGTGATAACGACGGGGTCGAGGAGAACTGGAGTGTCTTTAGAGAGGAGCGAGAAGACCATGGAGTGTCGGTACGGGACGCGAAACGCGAGATCCGCGAGTGTAGGGCAACCTAGACATGCGCAAAATGACTGTGTGGTCTATGTGGTCATATGCATCGTTGGGGGTGACAGATTGAAAGGAGACAAAGAGGAAATTCAACACATTTATGGAAACCTGTTAAGTCGTGATGTTGCAACTCAGTGAGAAGTCTTGTCTGTCCCGTACCCTCAAACGTGGGGCACGACTCCTGGCTAGCGACATGGGTGGAGATCCCCACGAGCAGATGCTTCGGTGAAAATTTAAGAAGCTCTCTCACTGAAAACAGTTCTAAAATCTATGAGGGGAACCTCAGTGCGCCGTCGAGCTATCTCGCCATCCCGGGGACGCCGGCAGGAAAGCGAGTCTATCCAGTTTGTTCGGGAAGCGAGTTTTCTCTTGACGTACTCCTTTTCCCTGTTGTGCAGCCTCGCGCATTTTGCTTTGGAAGAAGGCGTCGTACGCGAGACTTTCGTCTGAAAGGTAGTACTCCACCTGTCTCTTGATTCTTTGTTTCAGCTGTTCGGGAGTCATCTCCTCGCGTTTTTTGGGGAAGAAGGAGTCTTCGTGTCCGCCTCTCTTCCGCTTGCGGCTGAGCTCTTTCTCCTCATTGCACACGTTCTTTCCTTCGTGCTTTTCTGGAGTCATTTCCGGCTGAGAATCTTTGCCCTGGTCCGCCGACCCCACAGCGTTCTGCTCGACTGGCGCCGCGACAGCTGCAGCGTTCGCCTCGGGAGTTGCCATTTTGCTTTCAGTCCCAGAAAACGACGTAAAAACGACAGGAATCACGGAAAAGACAGCGGTGAAGTCAAACAGAAAAAAAATACGGCGCATGCAGACGGATCAGCCGACTCAGAGGGGGACGAGGACCCAGGCAATCGAGACACAGACCGCAGAGGAGATTCTAGTTCCAGAGTTCGGGGGCCAGCGCAGGAAAAAATGGCGCTGCATGCAGTGCACGCACACGCGCGCAAAATGACAGCTTTTCCGCTCGTGGAAAATGGGAAATCTCGCTGAAGGAACCTCGCGGTCGTGTCTTTCTCTCCAGCCTCATAGAGACAGATGTCAGTAACGCCGCGCTTACAGCCTTGTCCCTGCTGACGTTTCGATACACGACATGCAAATTTGATCTGGTCGGCTGCCTGGCCGGGGCTGCCAGCCCACAGCGACTGCCGGAATTGTTCTAACAGACGCGCGGCCCCGTTGACACACGTAACAGAAGAACAGTTTCTCCATCTTGAGCACAGAGAGCTGTGCTTAAGCTTTCTCCATCTTAGCACAGAGAGCTGTGCTTAAGCGACACTCCGTCGCGCGGTGATATTCGACATGGCGGCGGCACCCGGTGTCGACACACAGAAGGAGTGGTCTCAGTTTCGCAGTTGGCGCGCACGAACACATTCTGCTTCGAGTGGGTAGGTTTGACGGAGCTGTAAGATCTGTCGCGGTGGAAGACAAGGGGGGGCAGACTAAAGATAAGCTTATACGAGTTCTGGGAGAGCACTGGAGTCATTCGACATCGGTTATGTTCGAGACGCAATTTTGGGATTACTGCGGTCACTCGTATTAACACGAGTCGTGTTACTCCTCGGGTTCAGTACAGTGCATGTACACATTTGTAAGCTCTGCTGTTTCCCACAAAGCTGGTGGCAGGCGCAGTGGCAAAACCATGACGGCTCTTTGGCTATCAGGAAAAGATTCGACAAAAATCTCAAATAACAGATTGGCTTGGCATCATTTCCCCTTTAGCATGAACTGCAAGCAGCATGACTTTAACTGCTTCGGCGAAGACGTACGGAGGCCAGATGAACTCACAACCCACTTGTCATCGACTGGAGAGAGACTCTGTCGTTGAAACAACTGTGCACACAATCCCAGAAATCCCAGAACATTCCTTGGTGGCAAGAACCACCACGGACACTCTCCGCTTTTGACAACACATGTAGCAGCAAAAGAGGAGAAAACCACTTATACATGCGTCGGTGCATACAAAAAAAAACGGAAGGGGAGTCAAAAGGGCGTAAGCGTATACCGGACTACATACGGGCCCCGAAAAAGACCATTGAGGGAGCAAAGCAACCAGTCACTTAGGGGACAATTTTGCCTTCGCGTTCATTACGCCAACGCCCAGCCAAAAAAACGTCTACTCTCAGTCACCGAGCAGGCAGTTGCCCGGGCAATTTTCCATAGGTCTTGTTTTGATGTCTTCCTTCTAAAAACGCAAATATGGACCACGCGTCTGCGCCAGGATTCTCGAAATAGACCGCAGCTGTGTTCCGTCTACAAAGAAAAACGTCTTTTCTTCGCCGGATTGACGTCAACACCAAAGAACCTAGCCAGCTCCTCTGTGACAGGCTCAGACAGCTTGCCTCCAGTAAACTGCGCCTGAAGAAGAAACACGTTTCACAAACGGTCGTTGGATTGCCTTCTTCATAATCTCAAACCCCTTCAGACATAAGAGCCAAACATCCTTGCAACGAAGAACATGACGCGTTACCTGCACTGCCTTGATACACCAGTAATTATGAAGTGTAGGCGTTCTACAAGCAGTGGACACCCTTGATTGTCGAACGCTGCTCGTTTCACTTAAAAGAACCTGATGGAGTTTGATGAGTGCATTCAATGAAGAGCCCTAGATTGAGCGATTCTCAGTCTGGCGTGCGAGAGAAGGAGGAACAGAATATTGATCACTTGTTTGTAGAGAGAGTCGGGTGTTACTAATATGTGCTAGAGGTGAGTCCGCTACACGGCCTGTGGCAATGCTTTCAACATAGCAGAGCCTTTTGTGGCAGCGACCTAATCAACCTCTGCAAGTGCACGATACACAGAGTTCAGTGAAGCGCACCCATTGACTCTTGCGCTTACTTTCACGCTTTCATTTGACGCGGCATATATGCAGCACGGGAGCCGGAGCAGGGCACTGGAATGTCTGAAGAAAAACACCGCAAAATTAGGAACGACTAAAATGGGCTCATCGTCGGCAAGATGGCAAACTGATCGCTAGCGTTCTCGAGACGTGTTCCCATCGGTATGGTGCTTCGCGTTGCAACTAGCAGTCTCTATACTTCTATGTCTGCACAGGCATGGAATCAGGACCTGATGCTTAACTTCCAAGCACAGGGAGACAGATGAAGCTGAGATTTCTCTTCACTTCCTCTTACGTAATGGAAAAGTGGCAAAACCGGTCGAAGTTTTGAGGCGAAAGTCGCAAGTGAATGTGGTTGGCAAGCACCTCACACAAGTGCTGCACCTGGTAATGGTCTGCCAACTCGAACAAGTCCAGTAACTCGTCGTCAGTTGGTTCCTCTTCTAAGCAGCCTGGGGGAGACATGCAAGGAGAAACCAGCTGTGAAGCCACCTCTTTCTGATACTATTTATGTCTGCTTCAAACCACGTGTGCTTCGAGGAATATAAAACACGGGATACACACTGTCACGCAGGAAAAGGACAGCCGGAGTTGTGCACAGGGTGCCTAACTCCAGATTAAGCGTGTATGCAAGACGATTTGTCTGTCAGTCAATATTTCCATATAGATCTCTGTGCTCTACTCTGAGAAAAAATAACTGAACTGTGTCGTCCTGTACAGCGGACCGACGCTGAAGTCTCTGAGCGTTCTCCTTGCCAGCGCTCGGGAGTGGCTTCGTAGTCAACAACACCCACACCCTATTGTTCACACTTTTCTTTCATGTCGGGACACACATTGATGTAGCTACACAACTCTAGCACAAATATGTATGTATATATATATGTAGATCCATTTACTGGCAAGGTTTAAACCGAAAGATCCCATGGACGGAACCACACGGAACAGTGTCATGCATGCGCCAGCCCTGCAAACTTCCCTGCATGTTTGTCACAGGAACTCACCCTGATTTTGATGAGTGAAGGGGAAAACAGACAGTTCCTCACCGGTGTAGAGTAGATTCTTGAATTTTTTAAAATCCTCTATTTGGATGTGGGGGAGGTCGATGGCCATGTTCTTCTTTTCCAACATATCGTGCTTGAACATTGCCTCGAACTTTATTTTGACACATGGACAACATTCGGTTTGAATGGGAAGGTTATCCACAAGTTGTGCGTCGCGTCGATGTGAGAGAAGAAATGGCCTCAGCAAACAAGCTGGAAGTCCTCAGACGGTGGTCTCAAACTTAATCGGAGTATTTGCTTTTGAGACCTCTTCCCCCCCGAGTATTGCAGTTATAACTTCAACTGACGATGCGAGTTGAGGCAAGCTTATGGGTGTCCAGGTATCGCAGACAAAATTTTCCGTAGGAGATTCTCGAGGTTCATTGGAACACCTGTGCATCGTCCGCATGCTTAATTGATGTATGAGGATGAGCTTCCTTTTTGCACGAGCTTAATGTGGTAAGTAAGTAGAATCGTTCTCGTATAACTCTTTGTCTCCGCGTAAGATCTGAGGAATGCTCACGGTCTTGGAAGCAGTCCTCAGTACACAGGAATGTAGTTTCACTGTTCCGTTGCAGCACGTCACGGTCACGTCGGCGGTTTCGTCGTTCATCATCACTTTTTCCCAGAAGCTCACGACCTTCTTGTCAAGAACCACCTTTTCGAAGCTATCTTCCTGGGAACACACCCATGACATAACGTGGTTTGTGGAAAAGCATCAACTACTTGCTCGTTCGCTGAGTCTTTTTGGCGCACCCATGAGAAATGCTACACGCACCAACAGAAGTAAGAGGAGATACAGTAACAGCAACAGGCAGTATATGAACCCCAGAAAAGCTCAATATCGATGAGCTGCGTATTCGTAACCACGGTTTTGCTTTCCGCTTGAAATAAATGGTGTGAGCCGGCTGTGAGGTTCCTATATCCTTCCCTAGCGGCAGCCACCCTGGTTAGATCGACGTCAAACGTGCTTTGAAGAAGGTGGTCGCTTTGCTGACCTTCCCGTTCGGTTCAGCGAAGACGCTGACGAGAGCTCGGCAGCGTTCACGTTCTTGTTGCCAGGCCGCAGTTGACGGGAGTGAATCCTTGATGTCATATAGAATCTGACGGCCGGTATTTGCGCAAAACAGATAAATCGCATTAGCAGTCTTTACGGGAATTACATATGTAGTTTGATTTTCTGCCACTCATGTCACCCAGCCTGTCACCTTGGATCAGCTCCACACCAGTTCCACATACCTGGAGAGCATTCTTTTTGGAAGCCAGGACACGCTTCGTCTTGTCATTTTCATTGTCGCGTTTCTGGTAAGAAATCTGAAGAGTGCATGTGCTTGGGGTCACCGTTAGCGGATTCGCTCCTCGCCTATGCTCGATTACACACAGAAGAGAAGAAAAACGGCTACACAGCCACAGGAGAACAAGTCCGGGGATGCCAATCACCTTGTAGGGAAAGACCTCCCAGCTGGCATCAGTGACCTAAGCGAAAAACCACCGCTACAGGCACCTGCCGACTCCCCGATGTACAGTACAAAGTGCAAAGCTCAAAGATGTTGTGTGTAGTAAGGGACGCGCTGCGCACTCTCCCGAAAGGATATCCATCAACCTTTCCCCGTGGGCAAAGCAGTTTAGTTCGTGTTGTGTTTTGTACTGTAATTCATGAAATTTTTTGCGTTACAGTGCCTCGTGATTTATGTCGGGGCCGTGTGTATGCAGACTCATACAACCAAGGACATGCTTAGATTGATGGAGAGTGCGTCACAGGAAGGACGTGTCCTGTACATCTATTGCACTCTGCGCCTCGTTTTCGTGTAGTGACGTGAAACGTGGAGACGCTAAAATCGGAAACATGAGTTCACTTTGCTGATTTCTTACTTAAGCAGCCAGCGAAAACAGCTCAAATACTTTTCCTTTTCGTTGTTCGGGGACTTGAAGATGAATTTGTCGATCAGCGTAACGAGCGGTGTGCCATACACATCACTCTTCTGCAGGTAAAGTGGTCAGAGCTCGATTTGCTGGAGTTTCTTGGACTTGCGTTTTCCAACACCTGCAAGCACTTCCGTTCTGTTTCAAGTGGCCATGCCTCGAATATGAGCTAGGTGCAAATGGTTGACAGTTGCTTCAACAGCCTTGTCACTCTGACGCAATCGAAACTACCTATGGCTTTTCGTTGATGGGTTACAATAGTTCTAACGCGAGTTCCATAGTAACTAGCGCTTGAGCCATTTTTAGCAACTCTATGACTTCCTATTCTGTCGAAGCATGCAGTTTGCGCAGCATGCATGTATACATATATATGTACGTTTATCCATTTATGTGTAGCCCACCTGATCTATGTCTGTGGCGCCCGTGTCATATTTTTTCAGTAGGGCATAGTCACCCGCTTCGATAGCTTTCCATTGCCACTCTTCGAGCGGCAGGCGTGGGGCTGGTCGCCCTCCATTCTCTGGCTTTTGACTCTGACAAATGAGGCTCGGTGGCATATCTCCTGCCTGAATGTCTTTCATCTTGGCTGAGAAACTGACGTTTTTCGACGAGTGTAAACTGCTGTAATGGCCAGCGACGGGAATTCCTGTCTCTGGGGAAACAAGTTACTGTGTGTGGTTGCAGGGAAAACCAAACGGTGTTCCGAAAGTCTACTGAGCGCTGACCTCCAACGGAAAGGTGCTCTGCCCCGTCCCGCGGAAGCTACACGCAAACGCGAAACAACAGCAAAACAACGTTCCTGTCCGACCTACAACTTGGCTTTAATTTCTCACGAGTCGTCAGTTTTGAAACAAGTGCTGCCTCTACAGTTTCACTGCTGCTTTGCAGCCAATCTGGCAGCCATCGAGAACTCTACGCCGGTACACCCTGGTAGCCTGGGGCTAGAGCTTCGATTTCTGAGCAATCGATCGATGTGCACCGAGAAGCACACTCAGGAAGGAAACAAGAAAGACATTTCTTCCACTCGTCGAACAGATATCCACGTTGCGATCTCATCCGCGGATGAATGCTGCCCCAGAGCTTTAGCAGTTTTTCGTTGACGAAGCGTTGCAAGACTGCCGCTTTCCACAGGGTGCCTTCGGGCATGCTGCTAGATGGTGAAACCTGTTTGTTGACGATGACAGTGTAAAATCACTCTTCGTTGGTTGGGATGGAGTTGTAAAGGGAACAACACACGCGGTGCTTGCGGTTATTTCTTGAAGTAATCTGCGAACAGTAACGGAGACGCCTAACGTAGAATTCGGTCGAAGGTACGTTTCATGCCGCTGTGGAAGCTAGCGCATTGTGCGAGTCCGTTCATGGCGAAAGAGGCGCTCTTCTTAGAAACCCAAGATACAGAGTGTATCGCGAGTTCACGACAAACAAATGGGTACACCTGCCACTTCTGATGCTTCTGTAGACCAAGCAGGCGAGACACACAAGATAGGGCCTTAGGGCTGCATGCCATCGCTTCTCTCTTCCCTCAGCAGATCCTCGGCTGGTGGGGAAAGGCAACAAACAAAAAGAACTCTCTCCACATTCTACATAAATGTGTGATCCGAGGTCAAGTTGATGAAAAAATATTGCTGTCACTGAAATAAATTGACTTTGTTGTCTATTTTGCTGGGGGAGTATGTGATAGTCTGCGGAAAAACATGGGTGTCTGTAAGCACCGCGTATGGCGACGCATGTACGCTCTTGCTCTTGCGGCAGCACATCGAAGTACCGGAATAGACAGTCTAGCGGTGAAGAGTCTTCGTTCTTCCATTTTCGACCAGTATTCTTCCACACTCTATAAGCTACAGATACAGGAAATTGTCAAAGCCGTACGCCCCTCTCTCGGTTAATACTGGGCTACGAAGAGATGGTTAAATGGCGACTGTTTTCTTGGACTGGTATGCTCTCATAGAGATGCAACGGTGAAAAAAGGTAGAGCTGTTCCAGGGGGGAGCGGAAACTGTATCCTTGCCACAAGATCCTCATTCCTCTACCAAGTAATGCGCTGCCCGCATTTACATTCCGCATCAGTTGCATCTCAGAAGGCACACATCCCACCTTGCCCCTGGCTCTTCTCATCTGTGCAGCCTATGTTTCCAAAACCGCCGCTTCTCTGAAATGGCTGGCTGGTGAGAAAATCTCTTCCGTATTGAGAACAGATGTTGTGTCACGGGTACCCCACGCCCCCTTTCCCCTGCAGCGGTTATCGGGTTGCAGCCCCAGGTTGTGTTCCGACAGTTGCGCCAGATGAGCTTCTTGCCTTGCTGTTTTCTTCGATGCGTCGTGACGCTAGTTCTCCATGGAATAGAATCTATAAAAGCGAAAGAAGTTATCAGAGAGAAGACAAGTCACTCACTAGATTCATCTGCAGCAGAAGCGCACGATTTGCTACACAGCAATGGGACTGTCTACCGCAGCATGCCCCCCGAACGAGACACCTGGTTCACTTACACTGTTATCGTAAGTTGTCAGGTCCCCATGACTCATTGACAGTGGGAAAGCACGACGCGAACAAACACTACGCGGGGCAACCAGTCAGCCGTAGTCATGCCTCATGTTTTACGGTTCGCTCACAGCATCTTTCACTGAAGCGGGTTGACCCTTTACCCTCTAGAACAGACAACACAGTTTTCAGGACAAAGCAATTCTTAAGGTATAGATTCAAGTACACTGGGCACACTATTGTTCCTTGGAACCCTGGGAATTAGAGAATTATGAGTCTCTGCTTTTTCTTCAGGAACTTTTTCAGTTAACAGTCAACATGTCACGCAGCGTTGTAATAAGATTCAAGAACGGTCCGCTTCTGGAGATCTCTTGCCGTGCAGTATTTTCTTTCTCTCCAGAAAAACTTGTGGAGTGACGCCCAAAAATGGGACTGTCTAGCAAACCAGCCGCGCCAGCACCGACAGGTGGCACTATCATGCTGTTCTGATCGGGCTGAGGGTCAACAATCGTTTTGTCGGTTGCTGGTCCGGTGTTTGAGAATATTCCGCGGAGAGCTGGCGTCGGATGAGCAGACGGTACTTTCTTGTCTGTGTACGCCATAGCCTGCAGAGGACCACCAAAAAGCCAATGTCTTGGTAAATTCGGACATACCACTTGTGCTAGAGAGGTCGCTACCACCACAACGCTTTGCAGTAATTCTTGCCAAAACCATCCAAGCTGTGAATCGAATAACACTTGCTTGTTTGTCCTCTCTGTGGGTACACGCACCTTGAGCGACGTGTCCTCGATTGTTCTGGGCGTTTGAACTGCCACGACCTGGGACGAAGAAGATGAGGGTTGGAATTCAAATTGGCCTCTAGGCGTCCTCAACTCTGGTCCGGCCTCAGGTTGCTGCACATACCGCTTCATATTCTGCGATTGGTCAACAGAGGACGTAGCCGTAGTTGTGGCGGAGATCAATGGCTTCTCCAGCGTCCTTGGAACTTCTTGCCGCGATTCCGGATACGCAACATGCGCCAAAGGCATCTGAACATTACTGTACTCGCTGCTCTGTGCCTGTGGTGGAAGCTGCCGATATGCTTGAGGCTGGACAGGGGCGCCGAGTGCAGAGCGCCTATCTTCCGTTGGTCTTCCATAATTCGTGCTTTGTGTTCCCCCTGCTGTAGACAGAGGTGCAGTTTGTATTGTTAGCGGAGGTTTGTGGCTCGGTAGTGTCGTAAACGCTTGGTCTTCGAAAAGCTGCGGGTACCGAAAGGCAAGTCTTTCGAGCAATTCTGATGCCTCAGTATCGTCTGTGGTGTCTTCGGGTACCGGCTGGTCATAAACCTGTGGACCCAACTGATTCCAGAAATCCAGCCACTCCTCAAAGGCTACGTCCTTCCGAAACTCCTCAATCTGTTTGTTTAAGGCCAGCTGCTGCATGAGCAGCTTGTGCTCTAAGATGGCCTGCTCAATCTGAAGGTTCTTTTGTATCTGTTCTTGAATTTGAACAGGTAATGAGGATACCAATCCCTCGAATGGAAGATTGAGGGAAGCGTCAGCGTCGGCAAGGCCACTTACACGCCCAGCGAAAGAGGCGCTTGACGCCTGCTGAATCAGCGAGCCTTGCGTTCCGCTGCTGACGTCACTGCTACATCCGCGAGCGTTTGGTAGCTCGCTACACAGTATCTTTGAGACTGGCACAGTGGCACTTGCAGAGTTGTGGGATCCCTGGAAGCCCTCTGCCAGTCGTTCTCGCAGTCGTTCCAGCTTGTCGTGCAGAATCCCATATAATGCCGCACTTTCAACGCTATTGGGGAGATCACTGACTGAGGCAATATCTTGAATCGTTTGTTGCACGCGTTCCCAGTCTAGCAGCTTCTTCAAAGTGGACTCTGTATCCACAATTTGTCCCACAGACGGCGGGACGCTTACCGAATCCATCAGAGTGGTATTTACAGACGAATCTTCTTCACCAAGGTGACGGACGGAAACTGGCGACGTTGCTGCAGTTTGGTCGCACTGGGGAACGGCTGAAGAAGACCGCAGTTTATGAGCACAAAAAATACAACACCTGCACACAACTACTTTTGCCAAAATCCATGCTCACTACACGTGATGTGCTCACGAACGGGGAAGTTTCAACTGTTCAGCGACTGCTTCATGAAATGCACGTCTCAGAGGCACAGTCGCTTGTTCCAGAAATTGTACGTCCACGGAAGCTCTATTTCCTCTGCTGCACTTTTTTCCCCGAGCTTCTGTTTGCAAGGGACACATCAAAAGCGATGGAGAACAATAGAGGCATTCTGAGTCAAATGGAGAACAGGCAGAAGGCGCTTTGTAGCAGTGGCGCGGCTCCTTACCTGTGCCGGCGCTGACGTTGTGAAGGACAAATAACAGCGAGGCTGCAACGCGCAGCGTTTTCCCGCGAAGCAAGGGAGGTGGCCAGTGAAGGTCATATGGGTGGTTTCCAAGAAAGTCAACCATATCGGATGCACGCTTTCGTGAGTGAGTAAGTCTAATGTGGTCCTGCTGTTTGTTAGAACAGCACGCATGTAAGCCCAAACTATACGAAGACACAAAGACTGCTATTCACTTTTTCACACCGGCACTGCACGATTTCGACAAAAACTCAAACGATTTCCTTATGGAGGGAAAGATCAAAGTCGACTTTTACATCGTCCTTCTACGCCTATATCAAAACACCACAGAAGCCCGTGGCTGTAAAAACGCAAGACAGCAAGCTTTTACCGTCTTGCTCCCTGTGGACACACTCCAGGGTGAAATCGATGGCGTCTGTAATTGATTATTCTCTGCATACGCGCCGCTTGCCTCACTGACAATACATGCAGTCTCTTGTGTGCTGTCCAGTGGGAGGCAGAGAAAAGGCGAGAGAGCGGCTGCAGCGCTTTCGTGAAGGTGGTGGTCTGGTTACTGTCTACCTTAACGTACTAAATTAGACACTGACGTTAGAAATTACTCAGAAAGAAATCTATCGGTGCAAGAACTCAAAAAGCTCAATCCATTATCGTTTGCTTCCCGGAGTTGTGCCGTTGTCTGAGGGAGCGTGAGCGGCAGACTACGTGGAATACCCAAACATCTCGAGGTGTATTACACGAGTTTGTTAGCTGCTGTGTTTGGTCTGAAAAACGCTGCTGCCATTGGGTGCCAGATGACCTTAGAGGCTCAGAAATAACTAAAACTGCAAGACAATCGTGGAAGCGGACCTGCGCTTGTTCAGCATAGCGGATCGCCCAGATTCGTTCTGGTTTTCCCGTGTCTACGCAGATGTAGGACGAAGTGTGTCGACACCATATCAGCGGCGTGCTAAGAAAAGAAAGGAGTCTGGTCACAATCTAGGTCATGGTAAAAAACTGCTTGTCGAACGGGCTATTTAAGAAAGGCGACAGTTCCGGCAACAGGGCGAACTGTTTTGCCCGGTGTCTATCTCGCGCACTTCGCGGATTCTCCACCATGACGCATTATCGAAAAATAATTGGGGATATCAAACAATTCCGACTTTACTGTCTCGTAGAAATGTGATGCACTGCTCTGCCTCGACACTTCGACCACGCCGAGCTCAGCGTCTGTGACATCCCGTGCAAAACTCCTTCGCCGCGGTCTGTTTCGCAGCTGCTAGAGCGGCATTCATTGGTACCTGTTGCGTTTCTTTACCGACAAAGTACAACCGTGACTAGCACACTTTTGGATATCACTTTTCCGGTTGCTGTCTTATCAAAGATATCGGCATCGCGCATCAGCACCCGATGTGCAGCATTCGGTATCATCTCAAGTCGACGGGAGTCTACACTGTTAAACCCGCTATTTTGTGTGAGATCAACGAATGAAATCTGCTGTATTTTTTCCGAGAATCAGACGTGAAAAAGGGAGAACTGCGAGAAGGTAACGTTTTTCTTTGTCTTCTCTGAAGCGCATGCAGTGGCGCTAGGCACACGCTCGCGTATCAACGCCAGCGGCAGATGTGCCGCTGCTTGCAAATTAACAGGGCTAGATGAGACTTCATCTATATTTCAGACCCCAGTTTCCCGTCTTTTGGGGGGACATGGAAGGTCAGCAAGAACAGCGATCGATGCTCCTTTGTCTTTCCCCATTTATGTCTTGTCGAAGGAGATGCGGGAGTCCGCTCCGTAACGGCGCCCGTCTCGTGTGCCGGATTGGCGCAGATGAGTGCCTCTCGTTCGGTTGCGGCTGTTGAATATCCTTTTCCCCCAAATGTCGTGATTCAGGCTGCAACAGTTTCAGTGTTGGACTCCTATTTCGGGCAATTGCCATGGAAGATCCGACAGCTGAACCGTCAGTCTCTAGGCCGGCTTTTTTGCCAGGCTCCGGAGTCCACGCGTCGGTCTGTGCTCTTCCTGGTTGTCACGTCGTTGCTAGATGTAGTCATGCTAGGACTTGGCCTACGGATAGCGAAGCCGGACCAGGCAATTTGCAAGCAATCCTAGCGGGAGGCCATTCGAAGAATTTCCAGTTCTCACGGGACGGGTTGCACGTCACCAAGTGGACCCACCCCGGTGAGATAGTTTTCTATCGCTGGCTCTACGGTCTTGCTGGCACGCCTCTAGCCCAACATCCGAGTATCTGTCACGAGGAAAACGGTTGTGTCTGCATCGAAGATCACTTGCGTGACCGCTCACAAAATCTGGCAATGCGCAAGAACGAAAAGCCATCGTGGCTACTCGCGACTGCACGGGTTTCTGGTGAAACTTCGGGCGCTAAGCAATCCCCTCACCAGCATCGGATTTCCACTGACCGGGAATTTGGAGCTCCGTGCTTACACAACTCGGAGGAAACGGAAGACGCTTCTCACTTCTCCGAAAGTGCTTCTCTGGAGAAGGAATGGACCTGGAAAGCCAAAGTGATAGAGAGACAGGCGCGAGCTCTGAAACCGTGGATTCCTGACGCTGTCTGTACCTCGTTCGCTGCTGAGGAAGTTTCAGGTGGAGTCCCAGATGAATCAACTGACACCGCAAAAGCCGAACTCCGCGGTGATGGGCGGAAACGAGGGATTCTCGTCCTCGCTAACATTCTCCAGGGCATGCGACGGCCCGTTATTGTGGATCTGAAAATGGGTAGGCAACAACTCATCGGTGACTGCAGTTTGATTCGTGTCCTCAGCATCGCGCTGTTTATGGTGGTTCATCTTGGGTCTTCGTTTGCGGTGAGGCTCAAAAAGGTGGTCCACCTGTTTCGGTCTACTCCTAAGCGTGGCTGTTACGCCCGCCCGAACGTTGAGAATTTGGTACGCGGTGGTGAACAGGAACGTGGCACTCTATCCCACTGCACCTGCTGAGAGGGGCCGCGATCCGTTTGTGAAGCTGAACGTTTTCGCGGGGCGTAAAAACTCACTGTTCGCTAATCTTTCCAAAGTGCCTCAAAGTGGCTGTTTGACCGAAGCGCATGCATGTGCATGTTTCCGTTTGCCAGGCACCCGGACCTACAGCGATAAGGCTTCGCCCGAAAAGCGTACGCGAGCCAAAAGGTATGCAGAGGAACGCGGGAGTGCGTCAGTAGGCATGGCGTTTTGCGGCCTTTCTGCCCAACGCGAGGACGGAACCGTGGTGACAGTTGATGGCGGGTCTCGAGCAGCAAAGAACTACCGGCATCCGAAGACGCTCGACGACTTTGTGGCAGTCCTCCAGTCGTTTCTCAGTTTTGTGGGCGTGGAAACTCTTAGAAAGGACGTTGCCGCCTTGCTGTTGTGCCAGCTTGGGGAACTTGAGTCGGTGCTTGAACAGTTCACGATTGCGAATTTCTACGGGAGCAGCGTTCTGCTCGCCTACGACGCTACAGCCGCGGCAGACAGCTCGAATGTAGGTGGCGGGGTGGACGCTCGATCCACAAGGCCGCAAGTGAAACTAGTCGATTTCGCTCATGTGACAATCATGCCTGAGAAACCCGATCTGGCTGGGCTCCTTTTCGGGCTGAGGAACCTTCAAAACGCACTGCGGCAGGCGGCCGCGAGCTCCGCGACAAAGAGCCCCTTTTTTCTAAAGGAAAGGGAATAATAAGTGCCGACGCGGTGTTCAGCAGCAGACGTACAACGAGTCGGTATACGTGTATCACCAGTTTTTGTCCATTGCTCAAGCGTTGTTTGTGTCATTGTACCCCGAAGGGAACAGCTCACCTGCTCGCCTAGAAATGCGGTGCAAGCAGGGTCGTGTTGCTCCATACGTCCGCAGGCACGCCTTTTCTTTGCTGAAGGTCTCGGTGACGCGCGGACGGTTTCCAAAGCACACTTCTCCCCCAGTACCTTTTGAATAATTTCAAGAAGTTCTCTCTGGTGCCGAGCAGCCAGGTTGCGAAAAAACAAGAGACTGACGCTCCGAGGTCCCCCACGAGCGATTTTTTGTGCTTGCAAGCGCTCTCTCGGCGGGAGGCGGAGCAACTTTGTCACACTGTTGTAGGCCAGTCCCCCCTTTTGTTTTTTTGTACAACACATAGCGGCTAGTCACTGCTTTTAGTGAGCTAGTGATTGTTGCTAGAGAACGCAGAACACATCTGTCTGTGGTCAACTCATAAAACGCCAGGACCGACCAGATGCCGCTTGTTACTCAACACAACGTAGTCAATGCACTTGCACAGCTGATCAACGCGGACCTGAGACTCTAGATGATACTAGAACACAAGAAAGAGACCATGCTTTGCTAAAACAACTCTCGGTAGCGTTGTCCGTCTCCATGAATTCCCCTCGAACTCTACTGTAGCCGGGATCGACCCAGAAATCCCAAACGTGTAAGCCCTTTTTCCCAGCTGACCAAAACGCCCGCATTTTTGCATGCACGGCACCCAGGAGGGAGACGTATTTGTGGATAAGTATCTGGAGTGCTATATGTAATCGGCGAAACTGGAGTGACTTACCTCTGACAAAGATCTCTATTGGTCTTCAGTGGTCCTACGGTGAAAAACGTACCGTATGGAAGGTCGACGTCTTTGTAAAACTGCGATTGCGTGACCGGACCAGCAGATCTTGCATGCACACCGGTCTCGGAAGACGCATGCGAACGCTTCTCAGTCGGCGATATTTTAACGAAATAACACAGCCAGTCCTTTTTCTGCGGCAATATCTTACAACTTTCCTATCGTACGGGAACACTGCACAGAACTGGACGGCCACCAGAATGAAGCTC
Source organism: Hammondia hammondi (assembly GCA_000447165.1). Taxonomy (NCBI): domain Eukaryota; phylum Apicomplexa; class Conoidasida; order Eucoccidiorida; family Sarcocystidae; genus Hammondia; species Hammondia hammondi. The sequence goes on from AVCM01001377.1 coordinate 22,116, forward strand.
TCTTCCTTTTTGCCGGCGGGGCGCGGGCAGGCAAGCAGAGTTTTTCCGTGTTGCAAGTCCCGTTCTCACGGTTTCGGTGTGAAGAAAAGGAGTTTCTTTGCGTCTCTTTCCTTAGGCGACAAGATTACCGAATTTTGATGTATCACACTTTGCCTTATAAGTGCGGAAGCTCGATCGTCCGCGACCCTACGGCTACCATACAAATTCGTTTTCCAGTTACCTCTGCAACCGCAAACTCATGTGCTGTTCCTTTCGACTTTCTACCCTGTGTCTTGCGCTGTCGCCCGTCTTCGAGTGTCTTAAATTGACTTCGCGACCTTCGTCTCTCATGACCGAGCAAATATGTGTAGGTCGCGTAGCGCCGGATAACGACGATTATGCGGGGCATTCTTAAACAGCGGACGAGAAAGATTAAACTGTGACAAGCGCCTCTGATTTTTACGTTTAGAGTCCCTACGGACCTTTTCTCTGCATCGACTAGTCAGTGGCAGTTGTCAAAGTTTCTTTTTTCACTTCCCGAGTACTCTGCGTCGCGCTCCGCGTTTTTGCGTCCCTCGCTCCCTTTCTGCGGCGTGAGCACGCGCCGAGCCACAAGGCGTTTTAAACAGTAAAAGCGTTGAAAGACGCCGATAGTTTTTGCGTAACTTGGCTTCTTCTCCGCGGATGTGTTGGGGAGCAAACGTAGCCCGCGTCGATCCCTGAGTGGCGCTCTTCTCGATGGCCACATGCAGAGACTCCTTTTTTCTCGATCTGCGCGATCACTTTGTTCTGGGCGGAGTTCTTGCTTGATCTGTCCCACCCAAGCAGAGGCCGGAACAGCGACCTATGAAAGTTTTGTTGGAGTCTTCTGTCTTGCGAACAATTTGGCTTTTCTTGGCGCGAAAAAGAGAAAGAAATGTGGCGGCAGCTGACGCGCTACTTGAGGGGGGTTTCTCGGCCCGCTTGGTTGGTTTCTCCCCCGAAGCAACGCGGAGTTCCTCCCAACTCAGAGATCTCGCTTCTTCTGCAGGATGCGTCCAGCGTCTTCTACATCGTTTCTCGCTGGGCTGTTGCCGTCTCTCTCTGCTCCCTCTGTCAAGCGTACCTCGTCTGGATCGAGCAGGTGAGACTCATCTCAGTGTGTCAAACCTCTTTGCGGCATTCTTCGTGCCTTTGGGTTCATTATGGATCGCCTCCCCCTTTCCACATGCGCTCACTTCCAGATACATTTTAGCTGCAGAACAGAACCGCAGTGCAGCTGTATGCGTCAACATAAACATGCTTCAACTTTTATAGGTGCGTTCGTCGGGCAAGACGATAATTTACGTTTCTGGGGTATGATCACCGAGACGTCCCTGTTTCCATTCGCAGCATCTCAAGAGACAGAGTGCTAGCGCCTGTTTGGCCGTACACGTTAATGGCGGCTTCCAAATGGCAACCACCCACTTAACTGCAGTACTCTTCGTACACCCTTTTTCTTGTGGAACTATCACACCGCATTGTGTGTGAAATTTGTAAACGCGGCCTTCTCCATATCTGATCGCGCCGCGTCGACCCACGCGTACTCTCTTGGTTTTCGCAGACTCGTGGCC
>AVCM01001391.1:0-17526 GCA_000447165.1 Hammondia hammondi
ACGCTGGAGGGGGCGAAGACGTGCCAACTGGAGAAGAAGGCAAGGGCGGAAGATCAGAAGGGTCCTGGCGCGAAAGGGACGGGTGCGGGGAAGGGGAGGCGGAGAATCGACGCGAGTAGGGAGAAGTGGGGACGAAGGTCGAGTGGAACTGCGAAGGCGAGACAGCGTCGGTGGTGGGCGTCGACGGGTGAGGGGAAGGCTTGCGGAGACCAAAGGTGAGGAGCCTCGACAGCCTTCCCATACTCGAGACAGAGAGAAACACACGCGTTGAATCTCATACTCCTCAGCTCCATTCCTTCTCCTCAAACGAAGAAGAGGAACCTGACGGACAGCGGAGAAAAGTTTCCGACAAAAACGCCTTGAGATTAATGCACTGGACGCCGACAGAGGTGCCTGGGCCAGGCACAGCAGATCAGATGCCGAAGAAGCTCCCAGGTGGGAGAAAACGCGAGGTCCTTCAGAGTGAACAAGTGATGATCAAGCCGGTTGGTCCGCAGAAAAGCGAAAGGCGCAGAGAAGATGACAGCGGCCGTGCGTCGTGTCCTTTCCTCTGTTTCCGAAAGCCTACCCTCACAGAAAGACTCTTCCTCCTTCTGCACTCGTGAAAACTGCGCTCAGCCGCGGATCTTCCGCGCTACGCGAGCCACGCTTGACATTAGATTCCAGGTGCTGTCGTCGTTACCTGTCGCCGCAATCCCAGAAGTCCTCCATACGAGGAAGGACGCATGCGAACACTCTTATTTGGTCTAGAAACCTGCTCCCCCAAGCAGAACCGACAATATTCGGCAGTTTAAAAAGACGCATTCACGAGTGAAAAGGCCTCCATGACGAAAAAGCATGCTGGAAGGAGTACCGGGTGGGTTTGTCGGCGGGCCGCGGTGGCGTTTGTCAGAATGGAACGGGAACAGTTGAAGCGACGACGAGGAAGGAAGGGTGGAGACAAATGTCTGAAGCGAAAGTGTTGCTTCCGAAACGTTGTCGATTCGGCCGGCCATCTAAATGGAGTGCAGCGTCCTAGTGAAAAAAAACAGTGGCGACGAGAGAACTAAGAGAAGCATCCACTTCGCTGGGCCAATATGGCATACACTAGAAAATCAGTGAAGGTGAAAGGATTGCTGTTTTGTCCGTTGTGTGGATGCTCTTGGTAAAGTGCGGGAGTATGGACCTCTACGCAGAACATGCAGTTCCGAGCATCGACTTGCTCGCGTACAAAAAAAACTGGATTTTACTCGAATCAACGCAAAATCCGCCAGTGTCTTCACTTGGCCGTGTGAATGCCGGAAGTACTTATCCAGCGTGCTATCTCTGGCATAATGCAAGATGTCCCGTGACCTCGAGACGAGAGCTAGATCTCAGTGCTGAGAAAACGCGTCGGAAACGAGAAATGCACGGTGCCACACAAGCAGAGGAGTCAGAGAAAATGAGTAGGCGGAAAGAAAAGGGGTGAAACGCGCGAGCCTAAAAGCCGGAACTGTTCCGAGAAACGAGAGAGAAAACAGGCACAATGGATCTGGGCCAACAGCTCGCTGAACGGTCAATGCCTCAAAGGCTCTCGGGAGAAATTAATAGAAGAAAGGGCGTTAAAAGAAGAGGCAAACACACGCATTATGGCAGCGTGAAAGCGCGGATGTTTCAACTGACAAAGAAGCTTCTAGCGGCGAATGAAAGGTAGCGTTCTTCGGTGGCCAGACAGCTGGAAAGAAAAGTCATTGCCGCGTCGAGAACCGTCCAGGTTCTCGGACGCTCACTAGCTCGGGACGGGTTGCCTCCCCATATTACGGACCAGAAAAAGGATCGCAAAAAGCTCAAGCTTACACATCAGTTTACCAACCTGCAAGCCCAAAAGAAGACGCACAGAACTGGGTAAAAACCCGCTAAAAAACAAATCCGTTTCCTGCGTGAAAGTAAGTACAGCTCATTCACTGAGGACGAGCTAACCCAGTCTTCTTCCGTCGCATGCGATGTTCAAGCCACTGGAAACGACGGAATTACAGATTTTCCCCGTTTTTCAGAGCAAGTCGTAGACACACTCTGTGTTGCAGTTGAGTAATAAGTAGTGGAGCCTCCAGATTGGGGGGAACTTGATTTAATTTGCGTTTTCGTTCCATAAGGGGCGTACTCTCTTTGCAGTCTTTGAGCCGAGCTCGTCACAATAAAATCTCCCTTTCCAGAAGTCATTGGCGCACGACCGAGCGCTGGCGGTATCGACGTCATTCTCCTCCCATACACAACTAAAAAAGGACAAGACGATGCCGGAAATCCACTGCCTGGGATTATCTATTCAAACTTGTGTCTCTCCACGCATGTATATCGAGTCCTTTTGTTCCTCTAGTGCTGAGCCGTTGTCTCTCTTCTTCCCAGGTTCTTTTTCTCGCAAGTCCTACTTTGAAATGCGTCGTTTTTCTGCAAGCCTTCCGTTTGCCGTCCACTGCTTCACGTCTCCCGTCGCCTCTCTATTCCCGGCTTCTTCTGCTTTCGTCGTTGGGTAGACACAACCTACCCGCTTCGCCATTTTGTATCGCTTTCCGCTTGTCTCTTCATCGTTTGTCTTGGTTGCTCGTTTCTGTCAATAACGTTTATAGCGAGCTCGCCTGTTGGTGAAGCAATCGTTTTACGAAGGCGCAGATCAGTTGCTTGCGAGGGGTCGCGATGGCGGCTCCTCGAGGGCTTCCGATCAGCGCTGCAACGCTGATGGAAGGAGTCTGTCGAGCTGCAGGTCTGGAAATGCGGAGCAGTGAACTGGATCAGAAGTCGCTTGGCTACTTTCTTGTGGACATTCGTGCGCGAGGAGCGGTTGCCGCTCAGCAGCGCTACCTCGCTTTGCAAGGAGAATACGCACTTGCCTATGACCAATATCTGCAGGCTCAGGTAAACGAGGAACTTGAGGAAGACTTGCTCCTACCCATGATTTGAGCGATTCAAACGTGCTCGGGGTATAACCGTCGGGCCATCTCCATCACCATATTCAAAGGTAGCTTCAGAAGAAGGCAGGTGCATGCTCGCGGATTCTTTCCGTCTTCCCTTCGTCGGTTTTTCTTTGTTGAGTCTGTCTGAGGATGCGGACGAAACTCTCGAGCTGTGGCGACGAAGGCGATACAGACGTCTGTGCTTCGTTTCTAGGGTCTTTCCCCAGCGGGCCTCGTGCACCATTTGTTTGCCGTCTTTCCTGCGTGGTGTGGAAACACTCTCAGGCAGCTTTGCAGCCGCGTCAAGAGGCCGCCGAGAAGCTCTTGGGGCAGGTGGACGACCAACTGAGGAAAGCGATGGAGCAAGCAGCAAAATATCGCCTCGAGAGCGAGAAGAAAAGGTACCAGCGAGCTCAGGAACAAGATGAATTCGTAGCTAGCACCTCGGACCCCAAGTATTACGCTATCATGCAAGGTAAAGCACAAGGAAAAGTGGGGTATAAAACAACCTGCGTCGACCGATATTCTATTCCGTAGTTACAAAGGTGTATGTTGAATATGTGCCTTCATGCGTGTTCGTTAGAAGCCCCTCTCTGCGTGCGTATCATACACACAAGGATGTGTCGAGCTATGCAGCGGCAAGCAGGTACAGCACGAGTCAGAGGCGCGTGCGTGCTGAACTGCAGGGTCTCAACTCTTCATGTCTCTTTTTGGTCTTCATGTCTCTTTTTGGAGAACCTCGCATTCCCCTTTCTCTTTTTTCGATGATGTCTTCACTTGCCTTTCAAACACGCTTCCTTCAGGCCTCAACGATACGCACCGGTCATGGGTCGACAAAATTGTTTTCCCCTTCTACTGCTTCAAGGCACAACTCGAGGAGTGTGAGAATGCGCTTTGGGTGAAACACACGGCCATCGCAACTGCTCAAGTACGACAGTTTCTATTATCGCGCATCTGTTACAGGCTGCACATGCCTGTGACCATTCTCGCTCATACGAAGACAAAGATACAAGCATATCGTATGTGTATTACGCTACCTATATATACATATATATATAATATCTGTATACGTATGAAGGTGTATTATGCTTTACTCAGAGCGCAATTGTAGTCTTGCGAGCGTTGAGGGTGCACTCGAAACGTCGTGCGTATACGCCTGAGATATGGCAGATGCGTTTACAACTTTGGGCTCCGTACAGGGTACTGTTCAAATCCACAGACGTACCGGTTCGTTCTACTGCGCGGATGTATCCTTGTGCTAAAAGGGAATGGATCGCTTCGAGTTCATTCAACGTTGTGTACGGTTGCATCCGTTAAATTGCACGGGCAGTTGAATGTTATTTTTGCATTTGCGGTGGTGGACACGTGGGTGAAGAAGAAACACTGGGAGGCGACTACGGAAGTTGATGACGTCGCTCAGAAGAGCTGGGAAGAAGCCGGATGTAACGTCGGAGAAACAGAGAGTTTATTGCGAGTCTGAGACGCGGTAGTCCGTTTGATAGGAAGGTCAGAATCTCATTTGTCCTGGTTTTTCAAAAAGTATGTCGGGGCTGGGAGTTTGTGTGGTTGTTCTGCATTCCGCATTCCCAATCACTGCCTGCTGTCTGTCTCTACATGAAAGGGCGTGCCTTTCTGTATTGCCTGCAGCAAGTTAACGCTTTGTGGACCTATGAGTGCCAGGCGGTGCAGATGCAGCTGGAAATGATAAAAGACGAAGCGGAGCACGAAGCTGTCGGAGTGAGTTCTCGATTCTGCAGTTCTGCGCCTGGATGTTTGTCGGGAGCAGACACGGGAGTATCTATGGAAGGGTTGATTGACGAGCTTGGTCACAGTGAAGATGTCAGTGAAGTGTATCCGCTGAACGGCTTGGATCTGGTATGTTTCAGTAGTGGCAGTATATGTGAAAGTGAGCACGGCTTCGAGGGGAACCACAGGAGGCAGATTTGTTTTTAGTGAGTAGCCAAAGCCTCTCTTGCTCTGTGTTGGTGTGGCTGTATCTGTGAAAAGGCTGAAGCTCACGAGCGGTTCCTCCAGCATCGACTCCAAGAGATTCGCGCGAAAAACAAGGAAAGGAAGAAGAAACTAAGGGAGGAAAAGTTTCGCAGAAAGCCGGACGACCATGCGGCGTCTGCCTCTGGACCATATGAAGCCGTAAGTCCCCTTAATACAAGCTTGTAGCTCGCGTATTTCGAGTGGATGCAACGCGAAGGCGAAGCATAGTCTGGAACTAGAGGTTATCGCTCCGAAGAGAAGGTGGACGTGACCCACCTTCACACGCTGTTGAATACGTTGTGTCCCTGATACTTCAGAAACCAGCACTATCTTCATTCTGAACGGATTGCGGTCATCCTAGGCACACGGGTGATGAATGCGAACATATGTCTTCCATTCCTCTCTGGACGTGTCACCTGCCAGATGATTCATTCAGGCGCGTCGCCGTTTATTACTGATGAAGTAGAGTCTCAGTGAAATCAATATACATACACATCCGTTTGTGTTTGTCAGAGACTGCGTATACATGTTCATAGACTTACGTGTTGCAGGACAAAGGAATCTGAATGATCACATCTGGCACGTCGTAGCGAGTGCTCGTGCGCTTAGACACACGTGAACTCGGCGCGTTTCTCGCTTAAGGATCTTGTATATCGGTTTTCTCTGTTTTCGTGGATTTCGTTTGTCTCCAGGAAGAGCCTAGCGCTTCGCGGTCGCGGACCCAAGGTAGCGCGTCGCTGGGCAGTTCACCGAAGGCGAGAACGCGAGCAAAGTCCCGCGTAAAAAGTATGCGCAGGTCTTCTTCGGCCACCGCAGAAAGTGCTGGGCGTCAATCTGCCGTACAAAATAAAAACAAAGTGAACGCTGCAGAGTGGCTATAGAGATTCGGAAAGAGAAATGGTAACGGAGGGGATAAGAAACGCAGGTCACCCCTACGAAGGCAGGTTGAAGAGAGTGCCTCGCTTCTTTCAGGGTTATCGGAAAAAAAGTAGAATCGAGAAAACGGGCGCAGGCTCAATGCCGGCATTGTGTCCCGTCTTCCTAGACACGCAGGTGACACATTTCGTCTCCATTTTGCCGAGATTGTTTTATGTTGTGCAAGATAAGCGGATGAACGCGACTGGTCAGCGTCCCCATGGGCCAGTGTGCGCATAGGATCGGTACACGTGATTTGCATTGTTCGCTCATTTCGTTCATGTGAACGACCAAGGCCTCGTTTGTTGACAGTTCGAGACGGGAGAGTGCGTCGCCCACGGACTGGAAAGGGAGCGTTTCGAAAGAGTTTTTGTGTTCGAACTTGCGCGAGTTCTGGCTTGCACGACAGCGGTAACCGGCAACGCATTCACCGTGGACCTTTTTGGCCTCTTGTCAAAAATGACGTCTCTTTGTCGGTCATGTTCTGAGTTTGTCACACTCGGCAAAGGCCAGAGTGTCAGCGGTGATAGGAATGAAGTGTTGAAGCGAGCGCTAGTCATTGTTTTCGTTTAGTTACCTAGTTCAGTTTTTTTTAATGGGGGAGCATCTGATGCCGTTAGTTGTCTATGACAGCTAGTGCTATAGGGGTGGTGCAAAAAGCCACAGTACACAATTTATAAGCTTTTTCTGAGGAGTGTATACTACGAGTTGGACCACTGGTTTAGATCTTGAAGGTCTGTGTTTACCGGACCCAAGTTCTGTTGTGTCAGCATGGTTTCGAGAGCAGTCAGTATATCTATGAGTCTACTCCGGACACGCCTTGTCTTTTATCTGTAGAAAACTACTACTGAGATGCTAGTATGATCAGTACCATCGTACTGGGAGTAATAATTTCTGAGACCGAGAGGTCATGTTGTTTTCGCGGCTGATACGTGCCTCTGAAAAAAACATGTTCTACGGAAGTGCAGTGATTTGGTCCTCCTAACGTCGTCGTTAAATTCGAAAGGAAGGTGTACCTTGGGAACCAAGGAGCACAAGCGAATACGAGCCGTTCATGTGGACTGAATCTTAAAACAACGTTCCTTATTGTAGTTGTTGTTAGCGCGTACTCTCACAATAGCCAGAAACGTTCAGCAACTTGGGGAAAGTATCTCTACATACACAGGGTGAAGGGCAAGTTTCCGCGACAGCGTATTTTATATAGCAATTGCCCTGCCCACCTTTTCCTTCGAGGCGTTTACCAGGACGAGACGAAGGGGGGGAAATAGCAGAGCGTTTGCTTGATGTTGCAGAGATGCCTCGGCACACGTGTCGAGTTGTATCTCGGCGAGCAATGAGCTTCGACCGGCCAATCCCTGGTTGCCGGAAAGAATGACGGCGATGCAGCAGAATACTAACCTAAATCCCTCAAAGCAATCTGCAGAGGAGGAATGCAGATGCATCACCAGCAAACGCCTGAGCGTTCGTTTAGTTTACCGATTTCGCGGAAAAGGGACATCATACCCGGCAGGTGCCGGGCAGGTCCACAGCTGCCTTGGCTACCAAATCTTCATCTTGTATGTCAGCAAATGCCGTCGTTTCAGACACTCGTGTTTTAGACGCACTCCATGAACTGTCCGTCGGTACTGAAGTTATTTGTCCTCTGGTACGCAGAAGTTGAGAAACGAAGTTGCCCGATCTTCCTTACATGCGCATATGCAAATAGTGCACTATATGAGGAAATAATTGTTGCCTCTCTGTTTCCACGTAATGTTTTATGGTTCGTTTGCAAAGCAGGGTGCCTTGAAAGCCAGGCTTGTTTGAGCCGACAGTCAGAACGTGAGCAACGCGGGAGCAAACTGGAGCCTACACACATGTGCTCGTCTCTCACCAAGGAACCGTCCTTTCCAACGTGGATTATGCGTATGGCAATTACGCACTATACTCGACTACAGTGATCGTGGACCGGGACATTTGGATATTTGGGGCCTGATGGGTCCTCGTTATCTTTCACCTTTTCCACCCTCATGTCAGGGAAGATGTCGATCAAAAACATACCACTGATCCTCTGTCCCACCAAACAATTTTACGAGTGTCAGCGGCAGACCTAGGAACGTCACTTTGCATGTGAGTTTGAATGGACTTTTGGACTTGAAAATCCTACTTCCTCCCGCTCTGACTAAAGATTTCGGTCCCTGGGTGCGTGGAACCAAGCGGCTGAAAAGGCAAATTCCGTCAAAACGGGGACCCGAACCCACACGACTGCTGTTCAATTTCCTTAAGCTTTATCAAGCATCTATATCCGCTCTGTGTTCCTTGCAGTTTTCTGTTAACAGGCTTTGCTGGCTCCACTGATCCCTGTTTCGAAGATTCTCAAATCCTCACAACGCCTGTTTCAACTCGCATATCCCTTCCGATGTCAATATTGTGTCCCTGTTGCACGCGTTTTGCCTGGTTTGAAAGACATCCAAATTCAATTGCTGTCGCCAAATTTTCTGTCCCTCTTTTGCTGTCTTTCTCAGCTGCCTTGTCGTGAAGTTATGTGCCGGCTACATCTCATCTACAGCTGGCTTGTTATCCTCGAGTCTTTACGGCGTTCTTTGTTCGTTTGTGTTGTCTTTCTTTCAGTCCTCATGCATCCATGTCAATCAGCGTCCCGTTTCTCTGTCGGGCATATGACATCGTTAACCCATCTTGCTCCTACTATGACGTGTGGTAAACGTTTGCTCGATGTCCGTTCCGTCTTTTAGTCTCTGATTAAAAGCTACCATGGAACGTTGGCGTCTCTTTTTTAACATTTCCACTTTTATGTCTTCTTGGAGGACAACTTTCATCATCTATTCGAAGTCTGACAGCGCGTAGTGCTAAGTTTCTACATCGGCCAGATGACGTTAGGCTGATTTGAGAATACTGCATATTGCCTCCATGGTACGGTCCATACAAGTGACTTCGTCCTCTATGGTCATTCAGTCGAGTACTGAGTGTTTGACAGCCGGCCTTACATTGGCCGATAACAGTATCGGGCAAACCTTTGACAGCAGAGCTATCTGACTCGGGGACTATATGGCAAGAATTCGGCATCCTCCATTTTTGGCATGGTATTTTTTCCAGTTGAAAAGGCAAGGACTTTAACAGTTTGCTGCTGAGCCGACCGCAATGTGAGGTACCGACTCGATCTCTGATGCATAATATGATTCGCAGGGCAGCCACAGGTCAAGATGGACAATACAGGACTTTACAGCGGTTGTTTGTTTTCTTCAAGATCTCCCAATCAACGTTTTCCTGTCCTTTGCACGATCTCCTAATCGACGTTTTCCGCTGCGGTCTTTATTAAAAAAGCAAAGTTCTTTCCTTCATGCAAGTCACCCCTTGGAGAGAACCTTCTTCGTTTCGTCACGTTCTGTACGCCGATATATGTTCTCTGTGCTGCCCTTCGTCACGAGTCATACCAGACAGACTGGGAGTGAAACCCATGGGTTGTGGGATACAATAGGGAAGTGGCAATACTTTGACAAGGCGTTTACACCGTGCGGGAAATCTTTTCAATGAATCCATCTTCCAAGCGGCAGAAACAACAAAAACTCTGAACGACGTTGGCCAGCGTGAATCGTTCAGAAAGCACTTGTCTTACAGAAGAGGCATCCTTTTCTACGGGTACTACCGTCGATCGAAGGACAGCCAGTACACAAGGCCTTGAAGCAAGGCATATGAAATATACTGACCCTGAACTCAGCCTCGTGTGTCACAGGGTCTACAAAGGAGAATTCTCCTCAAGCTTCGTTGAACGCCATGGTGCGTGCGCGTCTGCCCATGCCACGTCTTGTCCTTCGAGAGACCGACAACGGGTGTTTCTTGACCCAAGGCGGGCAGAGGGCAGGAAGCCAGGCCTCTCAGGATCCCACTGAAATTGCTCTCACGACTGCCACGCAAAAACGAGACACGGGTGACAGTGTGCTTTCTGTTCCAGTGCCGGGCGACGGCTCGGCTCCAGGAAATCTTAAAAAACGTCCGCCACATCCTGTACCTAGAACTGTGCACGAATCCCGGCAACAGAATCAGCGAGAAGGTAGTATGGAGCTGAGGCTCATGCCTCCCGGGTCAAGGAGAGTTGGGATGATTTCAAGTAAGCGCGCAAAAACGACCGAAGTCCAAACGAAACAATCAACGGTGGAGAGCAGGGTCGAGTCTGCCTCCGATGTCAGCGACGTTCCAATTCCGCTGGCTTCTTGCAACTACTCAGAGATGGTCCTCGCCGATTCTCTTCCACTATCTGATGAGACAGGAGACAGTCCTGTGTCCGACAGTAAGAGAAAGGGACTCAGAGAACGATCCTCACAGCAACAGAAAAACCCCACGCTACGGGGAACGGGGAGTATTGCAGCCAGTAGTGAAGCAAAGGTTTCTGGCGGTGACAGACCCGCAGAAAGCAACTTTTCTGGCGCACAGGAGGACGAGAAAAAAGGCAGTCATGCTGCTTTCCAAGGATCTAACCCCCCGCTCGTGTCCACGTCCAACGGCTGGATAGAGTCGATAAGCTCGTCTTCGTTTCCTGGCTCCCTACAACCCCACACGGGCGATGGAAATTGCGCGGCACGAAACAACCCCCAACATACGCACAATGAGTGCCACCACGAAGGCGCAACAAATGACGTGTGCAACGACAGAGAGCAAGTGTGTGCATACGTCACCGCCACAGATATGCCTGACATTTTAAAAGCAACTTCCGACCCTCCGGTGGTTGTTAGCGAGACACGAAGAAGGAGGCATGTGTGTGTTTTTCCCCACAGAAAGGGCGTCCCGAAGAGTGGGCCGACTGTGCCGAAAAGAAGTTCTGCTGGAGAAAGGGGCGATGGTACACTGATAAGCGAGCGAACCGAGACTGTCGCGGGAGATAGTTGTGCCGGACATGGTCTCTTGCCGGCCGGGGGAAGGAATACCGGCGGGAAGAATCCCAGAAAGGGTTTACGGGTCAATCCAAAGAAATCGAACACTACTGGTGCCACTGGCGCCAACGATGGGGTAAACACGGTGCGGACACACAGAGACGTGAGAATCGCGATTGAAGCTGGCCCGGAGTCCTCCTCTGAAGGCCCTTATTCAGAGCAGTGTCTCCCTGGCATAGGGCGGCGAGCCGCTAGGGCAGCACATGCGACAAGACCTCCGGCTGCTGCTGTTTCCCATGATACAGGCGGCTGCGCTATGGAACGCTCTGTTTCGAAGCATCTCGGTGAGAAGACAGATGCTGGGGATACGAACACCCAAAAGGAAACGATTGTGCGTCTGTGTGACCGCGACGAACAAATCTGGAACGAGTGGGAGGGCGTGCGACTTCTCGGTGAGGGCGTCTACGGCCGAGTATATCTCGTTCGCAATAAAGAAACAGGAGAGGAACGGGCGTTCAAACGAATGTATCTCCAGTCCTCCCGACATGCCACCGACGATGACTCTGTTGCGGGAGGAGGTGTTCCAGCTGTAGTCCAACGAGAAGTCGCAAGTCTGAAGGCGCTCCGTGGAACACAGAATGTCATTCGACTTGACCGTGTTTTTGTAGGTTGTCGTAGAGTATATTTGTCCTTTCCTGTCATTCATGGAGGAAGTCTCACGGAATTGATTCGCAGTTACGCCGGCTGGCAGGAACACCTTCTGTATAGTCACCAGTCTCAACAGCACGATCACCCATCTTTGGTGTACCCACACAAACTTTTTCTTCAAGACCACGGCGAGGAAGACGCGATGAGAGAGGATAGTGAGAACCGTTCTTCCTCTTTACAGAAACGGGAGAAGAAGGACGAGGACCTCGCGTTTCGCACGGAAACCAGAATGTCAGAGACCTCGTCCGTGTCGCCGGGTATGCTAATACGAGGAGATCCGAAAAACCACATAGCTTTTCCTGCTCCTTTCTCGTACCCTGATATGCCACCCTGCGGTCTTCCCCTTGCGCTCTGCAAGACGATCATTCAGGCCATTCTCCGGGGAGTTGCTGCCTGCCACGAACACCGGATAGCTCACAGAGACTTGAAACCGGATAATATTCTGGTGGAATGGATGCAGCAGCATCCTCCCGCTCCACCTCCACCTCCTCCCTCTCCTGTATCTTCCACTCTATACTGTCCTGGGAGATTTCCATGCGCAGCAGAAGACGAGGATGTCGGAGAGGAAGGACATGTAGCCAGCCGGGAACCCGATGTGCATCTGACAAGCCGATCGAGGGCTGCCGAGTTTGCCGCAAAAGCTGCTGAGCTGTTGAAAACCAAACCCTTAAAGAGGGATGCGGAGCAGGGGGGGCAGACGAAGGAGGAGAGAGAGGGGCCACGAAGTGCAGGGTCGGTGGATAAATCTGTAGAAAAAAGTGAATCCGGATGCTCGTCTCTTCCAGCTCGTCTGCGGCAGGGAGCAGAGGAAAATAAGGGAGGTGCTCACTGCGTGAAATCTTCCACCGGAAGAGGAAACTATGAATTCCCAAAAGGCGAAGACGGCTGCGTCGTCTTAGAAACGAAGGACGGCCTTACAGAAACATCTACAGGACCAAGTCAAAAAGAAGAGGCGGGAAGTCGGATATCTTCTGAGAAGACCGTTGAGGATGACGGGAGCAAAGATGCAAGCCAAGATTCCCCGCCCCCCTATCCTCCTCTGCCCACGAAGGTCGTTATAGCGGATTTCGGCTTGGCACGAACGCTGCCCTTTTACATTTCTTCTTCAATTATGCCAAAACAGCAATTATCTGCCACCTCGTGTACGGCTCCTGCCGTCGTGCGAACCTCGGCTGCGCACAAGAACCAGAGGGGCTGCTTCAGACAATCGAAGGACACTTGCCAGAAGAAAAACGTTCCTCAAAAAAAGGGAAAGCTACCGCACAAGCCGAGTAAAAGCGGTTTGGCTCCTTCTCAACCTGACGGTGGTAATTCCTCCGGATCGGCTCCAGGAGCGCTTCATCGGGAGAAGAAACTGGGGATAAGCTGTAGTGGCCAGGAAGGCGAAAACGGGTCTACCACGGAGAAAAAAAGCAGGAAGCAAAGCACCAAAAAACCCGAGAGTCCGGAATCTGATCTCCAGTCAGGCAGCGATGAAAAGATAGCCACTCGAACCAGTTTCTCTTTGTCCCCAGAAATCATCACACTTAACTACAGGCCACTTGATGTCCTTCTAGGAAGCAGCTCTTACTCTCTCTGTGTAGACGTCTGGAGCGCGGGGTGCATTCTCATGGAACTTCTCACGGGGACCGAGTTGATTGACGGCTGCTCTGAGTTCCAGTGTATCATGGCAATCATGCGTCTTTTCGGCAATCCTTGGCGGCGAGAAAGAAAGGGGAAGGAGGGACGAAGTAAAGAAGTGGAGGTATCTCTGGCGCAGGGCAGTTCTAAGGGAAAGGACGAGCTCGAGTGTGCCGGGAAAAGGGAGGGAGAAAAAGAAGAAAACGGAGGGAAGAATTTCGAAGAAGCACCGTCCATTGACCAGCAGAACCCAGAAGGCGGGAGCAAAATGAGTTTTCCAAAGAACTCGCGACAGACAACCCTGACACGAAGTAGCGAGTGGAAATTCTGGGTAAGCCCGGTACTAAAGACTGCTCCCAGCAGTCTCCCACCTTAGCGCTTATAAATATTTCATGTGAAGTAAGACGTAAAAGTAGAGATAAGCTGCGTCGACACGTGTCGCTGCCTTTCAGTAGATACGTTTAGTTTTTAAGTCGAGACGTCCTTCGAAGAGAAGATAGCTTGAGCAGGGAAGCGAGTTGAACTCTTGACTAAAAAGCACGTATGGTCTGTGACTATTGTGACTTCTGCAGTCAGAAGCTCTTCCTGCTTTTGAAGGAGAAGAACGACCCCTAGAGAGGATTCTCCTGGAGAATGGCCGCCTTGACGCCTTGGCAGATCCCCATCTCTTGGACCTGGCTTCCAAGTACGTTCGGTCAGAAATAAACGTAGAATGTGTCTGATGTGCACATCAATTACCGGAATGAAGCACTACAAATGTCCAGGACTTGCTGTTCGACAGAGAAGAGTCGTTCACGTGTAAATACAGTTGCATATATGAAGATCTACGTGACACTCACAACGCAGCTCTGTGTACACAAGCAGTCGACTGGACCCGTCTCCCCGTCCGTTGGAGTTTGAGATGCGTTGAGTGTTGTCCAAAACATGTGGTAGGGACCACATTATAGTTTTCCATACACATTACTTTCCAAATGCTCATATGAAGCGGTGCGCCACAAACGCAAGAGATGCCAATTTTGGCCACACAGCTAACGCCTGCGATCAAGACCAGACGAACACGAGAAAAACACACGAAGAAACGAAACCCATCCACGCGGTATAAATATGTGCAAATTTTGCAAACAAAACGGACAGAAACACACTCGAATTTTTGTAATATATAACGGTCGTAATGGAATGGCTGCACAATTCCGGGCATTGCGCTTGTATGGAGTTTAACAGAAAGAGAACCTGGTGAAAAAGAAAAAGTGAGAAGCGTTGGACCTCGTTGCTTTCGGTTTTGAATCAGGCTGCTTGAGGTGATGCCGGACAAGCGAATAACGGCAAAGGAAGCCCTCAGACACCCGTTCTTTGACGACATATGCATTGGCGATGAATTGTGATCTCTCTCGAATCGCCACGCTGGGTAAAATTATGTGGAAGGTTACACTGAAAGAGAATGTGTCACAAGCGCGCGATCGATGAATCAACCTGGAAACAACGGCTCACGAGCGAAACACTTGAAGAAACGTTTCCGTGTCAAAATCTCCAGTAACAGTCTCAAAATACAATTCACGCCTACTCTCGCCACGGAATAACACTTTTTTGCTTGTCTTACCTCTTATCCCCAAGGCTTTTCAGTTGGATTCTCCAGCAACGCATTTTCTCTGTTTCTGTTTCTTAAGGTGTCACACCCTTCATAGCCCTTGCAACTGAAACATCGGTGTTCCCGTTAGTGGGTACGAAACTAGGAAACTGTGGTGGTTCAGTCTTACTGAAAGTGGAACACAGCCACACACTATAGTCAACACACATCAGTATCGTTACAAGCGGTGGCTACTGGGGGGCCTCCTTAGCGATGTCTACTATCAGAAAAACCAAGGGAGTTGCTTCATTCGATCGTCTTTAGAAAAAGCGTTCTGTGTACTTCTCAGTCAATGCATTGCCTCCATTGATGTATTGCCACACACTGCGCATGTCCGTATCTACATTTACTTGTGTATACAGAAGGCCAGGATATTCTGTTGTAACTGCTACATAGCTGGAATTCACGCCACCGCTAGAGTGTAGAGAAGCTTCCGCTTTAAAAAACCGTTGCAATACTGTACAGCAATTTCTTTGTCCCCTGCTGTGTCGCAATCAATTTTTAATTGGCCAGGGATTCCCATCCAGGTAAGAGAAATACTGTGAGAATTTTATGGCTTGGCGTCGGGACCGCAAGTTGCCAAACAGGAGCAGGTTGTGTTTTATTGGAACACGCGGCTTTTTTGATTAGGCAGCATCGTGTCCAGACAGCGGATTCTCCATAAGCAGAAGACATGCTGTACAATAAAACGTACTTAGGCACCATCCTCATTCACATGGGTGTCTGGTTGGCTCAGACTCAAATTTGTAGGTAAACTTCTGAGCTTGTAGGCCAACAACAGGGTAACGTAACAGCCTTAAGATACAGCAATTCACCCTACCACCTTCCGAGCATCTCTTCGTTCAGCCCGCCTCAGTGTTGTTTATTAGCTGCGCCAGCGCACCACTACGAATACGACCTCTCCCCATTGTCAGCTTGCTTGTAACCCCAGTCCCGGTAGAGGCCACATACCGCCTTCAAAATACGCGGAACGGTGGTTCCGAGAACGCATTCGAGTCGACGCTAACACTGTTTCCCACTGCTAATCGACTAAGCCCATGACAGAATGCTCAGTGTTCGCGCTTACGTGGGCGTTCCAGTCCTGATTTTCTTTGACGGATGAACAAAATAGGAGTGACCCAAACAGGGGACAGGGTATGAGTGGCTCAGCAAACACAAAGCACGTTCGCTTTTTTAACCTCGAGGAGCGATGGTGTCCGTGAAGATGTCTACAGACATATGCTGTAATCAAACGACAAAATGAACTGTGGAATCGCCCAGGTTGGTCCGGTTAACCAGGTCATGCAGACACGTCAAAGAAAGTCCCCGAAGGAGAATGAGACTTGAAAAACGGAGTGGGAGAAGCCAAAGAGGAGAAGGACGAGAGCGAAAGATCATCTAACAGGAAATTCTTGTATACCCCTTCAGTATGCGTTTGCGCGGTCCCTCTTGCTGTAAAGATTTGCCCGAAAGAGCTCGTCCTCGGCACATCCGAAAGACATCCTCGCTGCGTACTCAACCTTACCACCGAAACTACACAGAACAATTTTGGTTACTCTATTTGTTTGATACCCCACGAAAATTGGTAAATCATGTGAACCGCGCCAGGGAGTGGAGACGCCAGTTGCTTTTCGCTCGACGTGCGGCGCGTGCACTCTGCCGCTGGATGTGTCTTGCAAGACGCTGAAAAAAAATCGAGTGAAACGCTGTTTTGAAGCCTCTTTCTTGATCACTGGACTGAACGTCCTTCACAAAATGACCGAAAATCTCCGTTCCGTAGCATTTTCGCTTCTTCAAGCGGAGGCCAATGTCATGCTTCTGTGAAGATGAATGGTGGTGTCCTGGTGAGTCTTTTAGCCAGAATGACGAGAGAGACTGACCGCCTTCCTACCGGAAAATGAACACAGCAATCGAGAGGGCGGCTGCCCGCTGATTTCCCGATCAGCCGCGATTTTTCTGCAGCCCCTGCGATCTGTATATCTTTCAGTAAAAGGAATCGGTCTTTCCTCCAAGTTCCACTACGCGTCTCAAATGGATTGCGGTCCCTCAGCGACTCTTGCGCGCCTCTCGTAGGCTTCGTCGACCACGGACTTTTTTTTTCGGTGACCGAACATGGAAAAACGTGTGAAATCGGTCATATAGCCGGGATGTCTTCTCATCTTGATGCTGAAAGGTGCTGTGTAGCTTTTTTTCCCGCCTGTGTTGTCGTCTTTCCTCCTAACCTCTCTCCCTTCTCGATGTGCAAACTTCTCGACCTCACCGGATCGAATTCATCCCGTGCCATCCCCGAAAATGAGAAAAGCCTCATTATACCTAGCTTCACTTGTTGTTCTGTTCTGTTTCCATGCTTTCATTCCTTCGTATTTTCATTTCGTTGATGTTGAGAAGTGCGTCACTGGTAGTCCCTTTCAACGTCGCCTCAACGCGGGTCGACTCGAGTATTGTGTTTCATCCCCGCTTCTGGCTCCCACCCCCTATTCCTTCCGTTTCTTGCTAAATTGACAAGGCAGGTGCTCGAGCGACTTCTGTCTCGACGGCACCTGCCTACGGTTTGTGTGTGTGGACCTTACCTTCGTTTTGTTGAACTTTATTTCTGCTGTCGCTTCGCGGACCTGCACCGCGCTCCCACCCCCTTCCGTTCACGGCTTTTCTGGGTAGGCATGATGGAGAAGAAGACTGCGCCACCGCCGAAGGCGAAATCAAAAGCCCCGCCTCCCAAGGCTAAGCTTGCGGCAAAAGGAGCGGAAGATGGCTCGCCGCCCAAGGGGCCACCTTCCCTCGAAAAGAAAACCGAACCCCCCGCTCCGCCTCAAGCGAAACCTTCTGTCCCGGGAGGGACCTCACCTGCCCCGCCGTCCAAAGCGAATTCTCCGGGAACAAAACCCGCCATCCCACAACAAGCACCCGGAGACTCCCCCAA
>AVCM01001406.1:0-10253 GCA_000447165.1 Hammondia hammondi
AAAGGGTCCCGCGGTGGTCTGAAGTGGGGGAACATGTGCCTGCGTAGCGGGTCCTTGACGGTTTCCTCCCAACGTGTTATATAACATGTGTATACATGTCAAGGAAACAAAGTGTGTTTTTGGATCTACGCTCTTCTCTCCAGATCTCTAGAGTACACAAAAATGTCACGCACATACATGTAGATGTATAAATATAGATAGGGTGATGGGTTGATTGATTGAGAGAGAGAGATACATACGCTTAGACACATGCGTGTGTATGGACGTGCAGGGGTTTGAGGTGAGAGTTTGGTGCGAAGAACTCGCTGTGGGTGTTTGCGACTCGTAGGATTTATCTCTTTGGACGACTTACGCGTTCTTCTTGGAGACCGTTACAGTAACGACGCTCTGGAGGACATGATGCACGACTGCGACATAAATGGGAACGGCCACATTGGTGAGTTGCTCGTCGCATTTTGCCCCTTTCTCCAATTCGTCAGACGCGAGACTTGCACGCGTGTCGCCTGGTTCCACTCTGCTTCTTGCGCTCCATCGTATCTCTCCCTTCACCGCAGATTTGCTTGTTCACTCTTTTGGTGGACCCGAGTAGAAAGGCCGGCGTAGAAAGGGAACGCGCATCATGTTTAGATGGTCAGGTCAATTGTTTCCGTTCCTATAATAAGGATCATCTTTATTATGCTTTGCTAAATAAAACAGTAGAACTTGAATCCGGTAAACAAAAAGGCCTTCAACATTCAAACCAGTAGTCCACCTCGTAGTATATACTTCCCAGAAAAAGCTTACGCATAATCCCGTCTTCGTGATGACTACTCCCAGCACGGTGGTACTGCTCTTACGAGCATCTCCCCACAGCATGGACATGTAAAGGTACTTTCTGTTGTCTTTTTTTGCGGAGGAGAGAAGACTGCGCAAGGGAGAACGTAGGACTTCCGATTGCTGTCTCATATTCTCTTGAGTTTTGCGGAGATCTCCGGGATTTAAATTAGTTGACTTCCGCAGCGAACACTCGAATTGTAACCAGCCGAATGCATGAAATTACTTGAAACAAGTCTCTCGATCTTGCCTTTCATTCTCAACACAGAAAACGTTCTGCCTTCTAGTGTGGCCTTTCTGCTGCAGACTTTGATGAGTTTATTGAGGCGGTGCGCAACGACGACGACTTCGAGTCTGACAGCCGAGATGGCTATGCCGACTTCCTAGCATCACCAGCTGCGGGACGCCGGTAAGAATTCTTCTCGATATGTCGTCTCCTTTCTTCCACGCATATCTCATTGTGTTGGTCTGTCTCCTCTCTTCTCTCATGATGCCCGTCGATTGGTGCGTGTCTTCTTCCTGGAGAGTTGACTGCGTCACCTTTCCCTGTCACGAAATCTACCCTTTTCCATGCCTCGCGGCGGTTGTGGGGGTCCGTACACATGTACCACTCTCATGTCTATCGGATTTCCAGTTTCCGTGTCGACGGGGCAGAGTCGCGAAAGGAGAGAAGATTTCTTGCTTCTCCGTCCCTGTTGTCGCTCGCGCTTCTTGCTTGTCTCCATGTGCGCAAAAATGCCTTGCTGAGGACTGCAGTGCGATCCGCAGTTTGTGTCTCTTTTTTTCGGTGCCTCGTCATTTCCTGCATGCGTGGTCAAACCCCAGCTAAACAGGAGGCATTCCATAAAGGCAATTTTCCTTTCTTCTCTGGGGAAGGCCAACACTGAGAGGAAGGGTGTGCGAGTGTGTTGTCTCTCCACAATTCTCTAGAAACGCGTTATTCAAATGCCGGAGCATTTGAAGAGTGTGAACCGGCGAACGGCCGGAGCACTGGACCGGGAACGAATGGTGGACAGTCTTTAACCGGCAAGAGAATCATTCGTGGCACTCGTTTTGACTCGTCTTGGAGAAGCTGGAAACCCCCGCGTCCGGGGACCCTCTCGGTATTTTTCCCTGTCATTATGAGACCATGTATCTAGGAGGGAAAACAAGTCTCGATGGGGGGTTCTTTCTCGAGATGCTGCGCCACTTGATGCGCGAAACCCTGCTGATAATAACGCAGCGGTACAAGCGTTTGAACCGGAATATAGCCCTCCTGTTTAACAAAAGAAACGTCCAGTCCTTGAAGGTTCCGAGGTGCGCTTTCCTTCATAAGTCTATTCACATGCATTCATGTGGACAGGAGGCAGATCTGGACCGTTTTACGGTGCTAAGGTCGACTCCGCTTTCGCGCAAAACGAGAGTGAGGTCAAAGATCTAGACGTCTCTGTGAAGGGAACGCAAGACAAGCTTTTGTGCTCATAAGCTTCAGACGAGCTGATTTGGGCTCTGCTCAGTCTACCATTGCCTTCAAGTTCAGGCTACACGGTTGTCCTATTCTTCCTTTCGCTTACCTCGTAGCTAGAGAGGGAGAGCACAGCGTCTTCCTGTCATTTTTTCTCTAACTCGCGTGTTCCATGTACCTCCTTCTGTCTCTCTCGTTTTGCTTTGGAATGGAAGAGTGATGACAGAGGAAAAGATGTTTACCTATTCGCCCTCGGGCTGAAGATCGGCAATGTGACGTGCGGATTCTGTTGCTCTTTGTCCCACGCAAGGGAAGAAAAACTAGGGCCGGCCCCGTGGCGCGTCTTCGTTCTTCGGGTGCACGGCACTGAGCGGCATCCATGGTCTCGGCCGCCGTGCGTGTCTTCTGCTTGGAAATGGGAGCTTTGGTTCTATCGGCTGTCTTCTTCGGAGGCTGAGACTACGTTTCTGACAGTTTTCTGCTTAAGGCGAAAACTTGGAGCGTTCTCGATCTCTAAGTTTTCTTCTCTAGGGCTGCAGGGAGTGTCTGTTGGAATATATGCTTTTGGAAATCTGTCTCACTCTGCTTCACACTGGACGGTAACCGTGGGGTAAAACACGAAACCTGACTAGACTGGCAGTTGTTTGCTCCTTTTGTGGTGCAATTCTTGACTAACACAATGGCAAGAAAGAAGTGCACCGTTATCTTCGTTTTCTCTATACTTCGCTCTGACAGACGGACCCTCGAAGCCCCTTCGAGACGTTTCTCGGTTTCGTTTCCCTGTCCGTCTTCTTCCCCGAGACGAGAAAAATGTGTGCTTCCAACTGCTGACACTTCGGACGAATGAAGTGCGCTGTTTTTCTAGCGGGCCTGAGCAAATGGCCGTGTCGTCGTCCTGCGTTGCGGCCACACCAGACAGGTCCTGTTTGTGTGCGGTGCGAAAATGAGGTTAGGCTCTCTTTTTGTATAGATGTGCTGTATTGCGTTGGCGTGCCCTTTCCCGCTGAACGAGCGTTCATCATAAACGGAGTGCAACAACCGACATATGTTTCGTCTCTTTCGGCGTTCAGTCTCGTCGTATTTGAAGTGTTATCTTTCTTCTGTCCCTAAACAGCCTCAGGCCGTTGAGAGGTCGAGCGCAGCTGAGCGCCTCTGGTAGAGAGGTGGTGGTCTTGTAAGGATAGAAACGTTTTTTCTTCAGCCATCTCCGCTTGATACCTCTGGTGCGGAGTGTCTGACTATGTAAAGTGTCAACGCCCCTCAAACTGGGCGGTTTGTGGTTAACCGTTTAATCGTTCTTTCTAAAAGAATTGACGGACAAGCAATTAAATTCTCTTCTTTTTCTTCCTCGCCTCGTTTCCTCTGTGGATAGATAACTCAGTGTTACTCTAGAGTCGTGGACCGCTATCCTCTGTATCTGCTACGTTACTTTTCTCTCGGTGAAAAAGGTGATAAGGGAAGACGGAGGACAGAGACAAACACGAGGGAAAGGTTGTATGCAAAAGCGGCGGCTCATTCGAGTTTCGGACCTTTTTTCCTGGTATTCATGTTCATCTCTGCGGATTCGTGCTGCCTTTCTCTCAGTCCGTTCTTGTCGAGTCGATGTGCCTCCCGACCGTCTGAGCCACTTTTTCCGTTTCTGTTTCCCTCAATCGTATATGCCGCGAATTTGCTGGTTGTTCGCTACACGGGTTCCGCTCTAGTCTGTCGTCATATTGTGAGATCTCAGTTGCTCAAACTTCTCCGTTTTCTCGGCCCAGGATGTGTGGGTTTATCGCGGGTTTGTACTACAGTCCGTCCAAGCATCTTCACGATCTCCGAGTCTGGTCTGGGTTTCCGCCACGGTGGTCTTTTCGATTTTCCCGTGAAAACATTCCTCTTTTCTGTCCTCTAGCTTTCGTGCAGCTCCCACCTACCGCGTAGATGTGCTTCGTAGGAGAACCACTCCCTTAGTTCCTCGGCTCTCTTGTGTGGTGGAAGGTGCCTGCTGCCGACCTTTTTCGTTTGTTTTGGGCTCTGTGTCAAGTATTTCTGGTCTCTTTTCGTCCCTCTTGCTTTCTGGGTTCACAAGTTTGTGGCTGGTTTTCCTTTTGTGTATGCTGCAGGGTCTCTATGGTGGCTTGTCCCGTTCTGTTAGTGTGGCGCAATTTCTCCACCCCGTTCTGTTGAATTTTCTCTGTCCTTTTTTTCTTTCTTTTTCTTATCTCATGGATTGTCTCTGTTCTGTTTTCCTTCTCAACGCCTGCTCGATCCTTGCGTCGTCACCCCATCCGACGAATGTCCTTGTCCTGATATGCGGTCGACGCCTTCTCTCTCAATGGACTCTGTGGCGGGCCACTTGTGCGGATTGTCTTGTCTGTACAGGGTAGCTATAGATAAGGAATTAAAATGGTAAGTTTCTCTCTTCGTGGTCTTTTTGCGCCTCTTTCCAGCGTCTCCTCCGTTCGTAAAGGGGAGAACGAATCGAACGACAGAACGGAGGCTCTGATCTGGTGCTTTCGCCGCTGCAGTGGCAGATGAGAAAACTGTGGGAAAGAAACAAGAAACAAGCAGGATCGGAAGAAAAGAGATTGTAGCCAGTGTATAATTGCCTGTATCTTCCACAGGATGTCCAATACGCCCGACAACAGTTCTTGTAACATACTTTTTCTTGCCGAGGGAGCCGTACGGAGGCTTCCATGAGTTACAAAGGCGTGAAGCGGGCTAAAGCAACAGATAGCGGGGTAGTGGGGGTCGAAGGTTTCTCTGTTTTTCTGCCCGCCCGTCGTCCGTAGTCTTCTTCCATGCGTTCCACCTCTCTAGTAGCCGTGCGGTCGTTCGCGTGTAACTCTCTACACCAGCCAGAAATGCCTCATGACAGTTGCAGGCAGAGATGGACTGAGAAACGAATGCATATAGGATAGTATACGGTATTTGTGAGTCAGGAACCACCGGTTTCCTGATACATCCATTTATTCCGTGTGCCTGTTTGTCTGCTCACTTGCCATCGTATCGGAACAGGGCCAGCCCTCGGCGTTAAGGCAATCGGCACTCTGATGAAGTCAACCTCGTCCAACTCTGATACCCATTCATGAAGGCCAAAGCATTCTCTGATGATTCGTGAAGGTTTCCCAGTTTCTCTTCGACTATTCCCTGATCTTGTCTCTGCTTGAGGCGTATGGAGCATTTTTCGCTCCCTACCTCAAGTGGATTCTGCGGCCGCGAATGCACGCCTGCCGCAGGATTCAATTCGAAAAAGAAAAACAAAAGAACCACTTCAGCGTGTTCCATGTCAACCGTCTCTCCCTTTGGCAATTTGTCGGACGCATTATTTCTGTTGAAGAGCTAGGCTCAAAGTCAGACGCGTTTCAGTGCACCGTCCCCAAACCCGGATGGTCGTGGCATGAGCGTATGGAATGCATCAGATGTTTGCTGTCGAGCGGAAGTTGCACAGACGTCAGTGGAAGAAACCCCTTACGAGCCAGCCAGCTCTGTCTGTAGAGCCGTTGCACGGAGTCGAGGCAGTGTGGCCCTTTCAGGTGTGGACCACTTGTTTTGTGTCTGCAGGTGGAATGGTACCGTTCGAAAAAGCAGTCATGCATGCGTCACTCATTGATTGAGTCCATGAAAATAGGAAGGGCAGCATATGTTGACGTAGCTGCATTGATATCAAGGATGCTAGGCCGAATCGCCGTACAGGGAAGGTTTTGGCTGGCGTCCGCTTCAGAAAAAAAAACCTTTTACGTCTTTGCACACTCGTGAAAAAGCGCTTTTTGTCACAAGGCAACGCGAAACGAGCTCTCTGGGTGACTTCTCAGGTATCGCTGGATGTGCACCATCTTGCGGCATCTGTGTATCGGTTCAAAAACAGAGGAAAGATGCGTCTTGAGTTTCCTCACATCCAGAAGAAATGATTCTTCGAAATTGTCCGAAACGATGGGGAACGTCGTGCAACTTGTGAGTTATTCTCTTTATGGAGAACACGACAACCGAAATCAGGCTAGGAGTAGCGCACAGACAGTTTGTGAAAAAGCAAGCCTCCGTATATGTTGTCCAAAAGGGCGTGTTTCCGAAACCGGCTATCCTTGAAGTCACGTGCAGCGCATCTGCACATAAGCCGGACGCGCGGACCTCAATCGCGGTTTTTTCTTGAACCAATGGATAGTGCTGGCAATCTTCTCTCCTCTTTTTTGTCGTTTGAAGGCTAAAAGACACTAGTGGAGCCGTCGGGGTCGCTTCCAGTTCTATCGTAGAAGAAGACTTACAAACGTTTTCTCGCACTGTTGCAGCAAATCGTGTGTTTCTAGCTGAATGCCTACTTCACTGCAGCAACGATATCTGGGAGCTTATCCTAGCACTATAAATATGAATTGTAACATCAAATATGCAGAAGTTGCGCATGCGGCTGTGTGTGAAGTCCACCATGGCTGTGGTGTCCGGTAAAAGGTCGGTGAGTGGCCTTCGCCGACAGCTCGTGAAAGAGTAATTTTGCCTTTTGTCCATACAAAACGATTTAGGCTAAATAGTATTCAACTGTCCGGTTGCAAACAACAGAAAAACACGTAGGACCAGCGGTCACAGAGAGCCACGCTTTGTTCTTTACTAGAATGGCGTGTCTTCGGCATGTCATATAAGGAGGATCAACACAGAAAATGCTCTTTTTCTCTGTCACTCCGGTGTCATAGTTTCTTACCACTGCAGCAGTCAGGGGATGGAGATGTTCTCTGGCTGTCGGGTGACAGACAAAAAGAGAGAAGGGAATACGGCCACTGGGGCCGGACGGAAGCGAAGGAAATACTTGCGCAGGGTCTGTCGACTCTTACCTCTTTTGTGTTTCCGATTCTTTTCCCTTCTACAGAGGAAACTGCAGACGTAATTATATCCGCTAGCGACTAGTCCGACTACACGTCAGCATAGTGACCATCACACAGAAAGAACGTGAAAATCGTTTCAAGGCCTTCTCATTCATATTCGCTACGTTTCACTTTCTTCTCAATGGTCACTTCTGTATTCCGAGTTTCCCTTTCTAGAAAATCAATCAAGAAAGTGGCTGTTTTCCTTCTTTCTGACGGGCACGAACTCCTCAGCAGTTTTGTACCGGACGACCCGGTGTGAATACGATTTTGAAATTTCAGTGATCGGTAGGAATAAAGCGTTATAGCTGCAAGTGCCCCGTTCTCTTTTTGTGGACGTATCTGATTTTCGTGTTTCCTAGAGTAGTGGAAAGGATTTTGAATGTATTCCGTTCGAAGGTCCCACCAAAGTCACCGCAGCGATAGAAGTCTGCTTCCTTCGGAAATATGAAAGGCGGACGCATTCGAACTGGAGAATTTTCTTTGGCAAAACGGTAGTTACAAAACCTGTGCTGCGTGGTCCGTACACCGGGAGCCAATAGAAAGAGACTTCCCCGTAGAACCGGGCTCTCTCGTTGCCCTTTTGCCATGTCGGGGGTTTGTTTAGCCACTCCGCATTCAGACTTCGAATCAGCAAACAAAAGACAAGCCACCACATGCCATCCCTGGAGTCTCCCTTTCCTTCTTCCCCGTCGCAGGTGCCACGAGCAGAACGCGGATCGGCGGCAGAGGGCACTGAAGGACAGAGGGGACAGAGAAAGAAAAAAGCAAAGACAAGACGCAGCGAAGAACCGAAGAGCACGAGGCAGACCAGCAGACAGAAAGTGAAAGAAATCACCTCGGTAGTCCGCTGGTCGGTACCATTCACTCCAAGAACGGACGGGAGGCGTCCGGCGAAAAGAGACAGCTGTGTCTGTCTCAGCGTCATCGTTTTTTCTGCCTCCTGAGTTCTCCCGCTCTGTATTTTAATTCGCACGTTGATCGCGAAAAACACGGGAGAACTGAAAGTGAGGGTCGGATGCCTCCGCCAGTTTCGTTCGATAGAAAAAGATATTCTCCTTCGCCCTTTCGAGTTGATGTGCGAGGACTTCTTTGACTTTGTCCTTTTCTTCGAGGCCTTCGTGACTCTCGCACCCCCCTGTTGGCTGATTTCCTGCGCCTGTTTGAGTGCCTCCTGCCATCGCCTTCGCCTCCCATCTCACCCCAAGAGAGGAGAAAGATGAAGCTGGCCCTCCGTGTTCAGCGAGCTTCTCCAGCAGACGCCTCTCCTGGCCGCATGTAGCCAAGAGGACGCAGTATGCATCCTTCACCCATGCGCGCTGCTGGTAACCTCCAAAGACGCCCACGGAGAATCCCTGAGTCCTCCAGATGCGTAGGGCCCGCTCTAAGTGCAGGCGCGCATGCAGCAAGAGAAGGGACATCTCTGTTTCTCTCCTGACTACACTCTGCTCGGCTTGCGTGCCTCGTTCCCCGAGACGCCCCGCCTCACACAGGGGGTCTCGAGGCAGAAGTGGGAGACCGAGACCCCATACATCGCCCGACCCTCGCTTGGTCGCGTCGGCGCTCTCGTCGCCTTCTTCTTGCCAGGCAGCGACGCTGGAAGAATCCTCCGAGTCTTTCCACGAAGCCGAGGAAGAGCTCAGCCGCGAAAAGTCACCGCGCCCCTCCGCAGCTCCCGAGCCTACCGCCTGCTTAACCTGGGCGTCTCTCAGAGGCCAGAAGGCCTCCTGCGAAGCCCCAGCAGCGAGCGATCCAAGACGGCGGGGGCGCGCCAGGGACGAGAGAGAGGAAGCGCGAGAAGCGGAAGAAGCAGCCGAGAGCGGAGAAAACATGTCAGGGTCGCGAGTGCTGGAGAGGCCGAGTGGGTGCGCAGGCGTTGCATGGGCCGAGCGCAGCCGGTCGTCTCTCTGATTCCGCGCAAGCATCTCGAAGAAACCTTCCTGATCCGTCTCCGTTTCATCGGGCTCTTCCCCACTTTCGCCATCCACCTTTCCCGCCCCCGCCTCGCCCTCGCAAGCAAGCAGGGAAGCTGCCTGGTCACCCTGACACCAGCTTCTGCCATTTTGCGTTTTTCGAGTCTGCGGCAACGCTGCCTCCTCCGCGGCTAGCTGCCGTGCCTCTGCTCCGCCTTCGGGCTCTGCTTCGTCTTCGAATTGCTCCTCGTCTCTCTCGAGAGACGCCTGGCGGTGGTAGGGAGAGAGACGCCTGCGGAGCCGCTTCGGAGTGTTTGCCAGCGAAGCCGAGAAACACGAAGAGAAGACAGAGAGAGCAGAGGCGGGCGATCCATGCGCCCCGTCACCTTTCGTCTGCGCCGACAAACTTCGCTTCTTGATCTCACTCGCGACGCAGCACTGGCCGCGATCGCAGGGAGAAAACGACGCAGAGTTCCTCGCGCACGGCTGTCCAGACAGCGGAAAGGGCAGAGTCAGCTTCCTCCTTGACCCGACGGCCGGAGACGCCGACCAAGGCCGCAGAGTTGTTCGCCGAACTTCCGCGTTCGGGTGTTTCTCTCCTTCGTCCGTGTGCACCGGCATCCAAACTTGTCTGGTGTGTTTGCTCTCCTTGCTCGGGTCGGAGGCGCCGCTCTCGCTGCCCAGCCTCTTTCGCATGCGTCTCTTCTCTGCGCCTGCGAGGAAGGCGAGAGTCATTCCCTTGACAAAACAAATTTCTCCACGACTTGCGATCGCCGGCCCCCGTCTCCCCATGCCGCGCTTCGCCTGCAGTCTCGCTACGGAGTCGTCGAGACGAAGAAGAAGGCGACGGATGGGGGACAAGCTCCGGAGATGAACAAGAATTAGGAGGAGGCGGAGATCTGCTGCAATGAACAGCTCGTCTCTCGCGCCGTCTCGCTCCTCTTCTTCGCAGTCCTCTCCATGCATTGGACCTGCAAGAGCGAGGAGCTGCTGAAGAGTGGGGAAGCCTTGCAAGAAGGTGAAAGTGTTTTCTCTCTCGTCCTCAAAGGCAGCGAAACCAGAAGATTCCGCCCCGGGCCCCCATTGTTCGTTCAAACCCGCCGGCAAACCAGCAGAGAACACAGCTTCCGCTTCTCTATCCGCAGCTAGAACAAACTCCTTCAACAGCCATTTGTATTTCGTCTGCTCCTCAGCGTCTCCCTGGCCCTCCGTAATCGACCGTCGCCCCTCCTCCAGGGCCAGCGTTCCCCC